>CALSCR010000436.1:0-11236 GCA_943704495.1 Pigoraptor chileana
TGTGTGTGTGTGTGTTGTGTGTGTGTGTGTGTGTGTGTGTGTGTGTGTGTGTGTGTGCATGAGTAAATACGTGTGTGCATGTAGAAAGTAAGTGAAAAGGGCGCGCGAAACACACAAAATGATGAACGATATTAAACACGCCAACCACAAATATTGATACCATCCAACGCAACAAGGGCACATTGTTCGAACGTGTCTGTGTATGTGCACGGACTGCGGCAAAGTAATAGCCGTGCGACCACACATTGTTTACTAGATTAACCCAACCCCAACCCCCCTGGCCCGGTCAAGACCCTTACCTGCTTGGAGCAAACGACCTCGTCGGTGTGTATTCCACAGCGGTCACTGATGCCACTTTGTACGCTCCCTGCTTCTTGTCGCCAACTTGCTCAGCCTGCATGCAATATGTGTGTGTATGTGTGTGTGTGTGTGTGTGTGTGTTGAGTATTTTGTGTGCGTGAATATTAGCATGCGCCTATCGGTATTGTACCACGTTCTATGCATTTAACAATTCAAAACTGTGAGGCGCCACCGCGAGTGAAGGTCAACAACACCCACCGTGCACGTGTCCCTCACATACGCCCACGCCTCTTCCGACAGCAAGACGTCGCCACTTTTACCGAACTTTTCAATGCGGCTGATCTGTCCCAGAGGCATTCCAGCGACGGCGTACAACCACCCCAACGGCCCGCCCACGTGCATTGCAGCACACGGACCATATCCCATCGTAATGTGCAGCGTGAGATACTCCTTTTGTGCCTTGCTTTGGACCTACAAATGTGTATGGGGCGTTGTGTGCGTGTGCGTGTGTATGTGTGTATGCGCCGGGGGGGGAGGGGGGTTATTGTGTATTCATACGACATTTAGCGGTAAAACGCGTCTGTGTGAAGCACCACAAACTAGAACAGAGCCTTCGTAACATTGAAACGGCCATTGCTAACCTCAACAGGAAAAAAATACCCAACACTGCATTAAAAAGGCAAATCGTAAGCCCCATCAACAGCATAAAAGGACGAACCTCCGGGGTGGTGTCGTATTCCGCAAGTTCCGACTGGATTTCAAGAGCGCACATTGTCGCACTGCCAACAGCCGTCTTGTGCTTCGCCATCATTATCTGAGGAACGGTAAGTGTGGGTGGGTATGCGTGTGCGTGTGTGGTTAATATCTCGCACTCATCAGTCGCGTACACACAAACATATACATAGTGTCTGCTTGCATACATATACAAATATATATAGTATGTGATCTTGCACGAGTGAAGACAGAAAATGAACCCACATCTGCCTGCTCCTTATCGTCCTTCTTTATCTCTTCGGGCGTCATCTCGCCGAGTGGCCACATCGCAATCAAAGCGTCACCCGCAAATGCAATGATATCCCCTCCAAAGCGATGTATAATGTCGATCAGTTGGCCGAAATAAGAGTTCAAATGGTGCTGTTTTTGTTTTGTTTGCGTGTGTGCGTGTGTGCGTGTGTGTGTGTGTGTGTGTTTGTGACAATGTGTTCGTTGGGTATGGTGTGTGGCATAAGTCAGTACCACAGCGGCATGGGCTCTACAAGAGTTGTAGGTTTCATATCAGAGTCTCAGGCGCAGTGCCCATGCGCTAGAGAGATATGTATGATGTCTTGGGTGCTGTGCCCATAGAGTGAGTGAGAGAGAGGCGGAATGTGGCATTTTTCGCTTCAGGCAGCGGTAGGGGTGGGCGGGTCGTGTCATTGATCAACAAACAAAACACAAAAACACAAAAAAAGGAGAGTGAAGCGTGGTTGAAGTGCGACGTGCCGCACATTATACAGCAAAATAAGTGTGGGTTTCCAATCCATAGCAACCAACCGTGAGTTCCTCGACACCGACAGCCCCCCTCTCCCCAAGACGCTCACTGCGAGCGAAAGAGAGGGAGTGCGTGTATGTATGGGCGTTGACAGACGAAGAAGACACGGTTGACGTGCACAGGTCAGTACATTCCAAGATGCATGCAAACACATACATATACACACACATACATACATAAGATGCATGCAAACACAAACATATACACACTATATATATTTATATATATATATTTGGCAGTGCACATATTTACACACCTCAGGCGCGTGAATCCCGATATGTCGACAATCCCAATCACCGCCTTGAACCGCTCTTGCAGTGGCGTCTTCTCCTGCTGTGAGTCGTCTTGCACAGAACTCATCTTGAGCACGCGACGCAACAAATGTCTGGGCAGAAACGCCGCAAACGCGCGCAGTGTCTTCCAGCTCAAATCAATGTTGGGATCGCACGGATCCACAGTCCCAAACGCCAACTTAAGCACGTTCTTCAATGCATCCTGCAAGTTCTTTTCTGCCGTCGTTTCGCTTGTCTTTGTCTCCATCTGCTGCTGATTAGATCCCGGCTTCTGCTCCTTCAGCCCTCGCGGGGCGGCGCCGATGTCGGTGAACATCGCAAGTGGAATTTCCGACAGTCGTCGAGTGTGCCCAGGGGTGCTTGGGGCAGACACAGGCAGCGCATATGTGTCGCCGGAATCGTTCGTGTGCATGATTACCATCGGGATTTTTGCAGACTTTTGATTTTCCGACGATGTTCGTCTTCGCTGTTGTTGTGCAGCAGAGGCAGGGGCGGTGGAGTTTGGGGAACCAGGGTCGACAAATGCAGCGGATCTGCGGTGTGGCGACGATGGTGCATTGTTTTCGTTGGAAAAGGCCACAGAACGACGGTTTGGTGACGAAGGCGCGTGGTCGACCAGCGAGCGTCGATGCGGCGATGCAACAATTTCGGGATGGTATTCGTCAAGCTCGCTTATGGACGACACAGAAATGTCGCGCTTCATCCGTCGGATGCTTCCTGTTGCAAATGGAGACGCAACTTGCCCTTCACCGCGGGGTGACACGATACCCCCGTTCCCGGTCCCGTTTCCATTGTTGGCACCTGCGTTGGATGCGCGAGAGTGCGGCGATGTTGGCATTGCGGCAGTTCCCTCTGGAATCGAAGGCGGCGAAGATGCACTGTTGGCGGGAACGCGATCACTACCCTTGCGAAACAGCCCCGTCGGAGACCCATTCGGCGACATGCTCAAGGGAGGTGGTCGCATCCGAGTGGGCGGCGACGCAGAGGACGAAGATGACGTTTCGTCCGAAGCGTGTCCTGTCATACTGTCGTTCATATCACCTCCCTTAGAAAGCGACTTTTTATGCCGGGACGGAGGCGTAGTTCCGCCATCCGTCGCAGCGATTGTTTCTGTCATCTTTGCGATTTCGATTCGCTGTGCGCTTCGTTCTCTTCTATTACGATGCGAAGACTCTTCTGGCGGATAAAGTGCCGTGAGTCGATTTTTCTACCTTGGCATGTGCATCACACGCACAGCCGACGTATGCTCGTTGACCCCCGCATGATGTGACCCAGCCACACGCGCCCGTGGCGTTTTCAATCGTGTCTCACGTGTTTGGAAGAGACGCCAAGCCTAATCCTTATTGAATCAGCTGTCGCCCCGATTTCATCAAGGGGCGCTCCGGCCCATCCAGAGATGCCCCGAAGCAAACTACCCCAAACAAACAAAGGGCAAGTTATCAAGAAAGAAGAGACGCAATGTTAAAATTCAGGCAACAAAGAAGAAGGCGACTCAATTTCGAGTCTTTCCACAACAATCGCGTGAACTAAATCTCATCTAATCTCAAAGTTCCCCAATATGAGGATTCAAGGTTACATGCAGCAACTACTTGAACAACACTGAGAACACAACATGAAAGATGGCACTTGCGAAGTTGAGAAAAGCCAACAACAATGAGTGAGAAACATTGCAAGGAGAATAAGGTTGGATGCAAAAGGCAACACTCTGGTCTCGGTGAGGCTATCATTGCAAAGACTTTGGCTTTGTCGGTCAAAGGGCAGTCGACGCAATCAGAAGACTTTGCTCGGCACGTTAATGTGAAGCATGAATTGTTTTTTACCAAAATACTGTGGCTTGTTCCAATATACAATGCTCCGCGCGGAGTGCGCAATACTTATTTACCGATGTATGGATGACTTTGCTTATTATGTGGGGTACCCAAATTGATTTCCATACTGATATGATACAAATTTGCGAAAAATACGTGCGAGGCATCAAACAAGGCTATTAAGTAATTATTATACCTCGTGAGATTTATTTATAAAATCTCTTCTCAATTGCACAATTTTAGTTCAGTCGATTCAAACCAACCCAGAAAAGGAAGTTGCAATAGGGACGTGTAAATGACGACACAGCCGAAAGAAGAAATAGGCACGTGACCTCTGCGGTTGGGGAGACTGGCCGACCACTGAGCAGCGGACCGGAGGCCTGCAGCCGCGCGGCACGCACGGACTCGCCAACAGGTGCCGCGAAGGGTACCGTCTTGGTGCTGCCAACTGTCAGTCCGGGCGGCTGAGCCCCGACATGTTTGCGTGAGGACAGGGCAGAGGGCGTTCCAGTCGCAGGGGGGGAACAGACTGGCTTCACTGGCCTTCAGTCGGCTAGCGCACACGCCTGCAGACAGACATGAAGAACCAGACATGACCAGCGAGGGTTTGCGTAGTTTTTTGAGTGAAGATGTAGAGGCTTCACGGCAGTACTGATCGCCACTCAACAGCTGGCGCTGGCACATACGGGGCAATATTACCAGTTGTGCCACATGGATGGCCTGATCAGATACTCGATGGACGCCAGTTTGTTACACCATGAAATGTTGCCGGACGTCGGGTTCAGTCGGTGGCACTGAGTGCCTCATGGTAGTCGCTGGTGCCACTATGGATCCTGAGTATTGCGATTACGCCGATTTGTCCCTGAGACTCAATTTCATCCGGAGCGGTTCATGTGATATGCTGATATATATATATGACTGCCGGCAGGATTAGTTATATGCATACTATAACTTCTGTTTTTTTCTTTTGGCAAACAAAGAATAGTAATCAAGCAAAATGCACAGCTAGGAAATTGAAGAACAAAGACTGGGGTGGTGTTGAAATAAAAGAGTTTCGTTTTACTCACTCCGTGTCTTCTAGCTCAGCGTATAGTACAGGTATATGTACGCAAAAAGATACGGGATGTTGCATCCAATCACAGACATCGTCGTCGAGTTGAACCCAAGCGGATTCCACCGCTTTGTCTTCTTGTGCCGCTGCAGTCCAGTGACAATGTTGCCGATTGTCCATGCAATGGCGAGACCGGATAGGCGGCGCTGCAGAACTATGTCTGTCGAGTCGACAACAGAGTAAAAGATGCCCCCCACGCCAAGAAAGTACACCCTTTTTACAACAACCAAATACCCCCGTTATCAAAATGTCAGCATTGCATCAGATAGATAGTTTTATGGGAAAGATGTGCTCAGAAACGGGACTGTAATAGAGCTTAAACCCCGACAATTTGCACTACTAGAATGGCTCTTTATGCAACTACGGGGCCAGATCGACAACTCGCACGACTTACCCGGACAGAGGGACATATTCTGCGAGAGACCGGACGTTGGCTGGTGTGTCCGCGCTTCCAATCAGGCGAAGAAAGGTCTTCGGTGAAAACTAATTGGCAGATTAACAACAGAAAGAAAGTACATTCGACAGATGATGAGAAATGATGTCGCCCTCAACAAATTATGAACTCATAACCTTTCAAACCATTTCAGAAATTGTTTTTGAGAAAGTTAAACATATTAGCACCAAGGCAGTCGAGCGCACTTTGCGAATTGCAGTGCATACACTCTAAAAGCACTACTGTATGAGTGTCGCATGATCCTCACCAGTGCAGGCAGTCCATAAGCAACATGGACGGCACTGGAGAAAATAGACATGTTGCGGAAAGTAATGAGTGTGGCCATTGTGAAAGACTTGGACGTCCAAATAGCACAGAAACACAGACAAGATCACTGCAAATGGTGCCGTTTGTATACCGTGAACAGCTGCGTTTTTATCGGCGGCTGAAAAAACAATGTGTCCACACAATCACTCTCTGAAGGTTTCCGATTTCATCGATAAATATATATTTTCCGACAGATAAGGTATTTCCGTCGTCGGAACAGTCGGCTTTTGAAGAGAAAGCGCCGGGGAGAAAGAAGAGAAAGAGAAAGAAAGAGACATATCTTTGAAAAAGTTGAAAGCTGTTTCAGCAGACATCAGTCGCACTCCGCCACCATGATGCTCGTCGCTGCGTCGTCGACTTCTTTGCACATCTTGTTGGCGCGAGCAACTGCGATATCCGAGACGATGTCACATTCACATGCCTGCTCGACAAAGAAGTCTGCACAGTATTTTGACAATTTGGTCTGATCGTCCGATATAACTGCGCGATGCGCGTCTTCGTGTTCGCCAGTGACTGAACGAACAGAGTCGAAAATCGCTCCGACGGCAACATGCGCCGAGACACGAAGCAAGGCGTCATCCGCCCGGATATGCGCGCATTCGGTCGCTTGGAGTGACAATTCAGCATGCGATTGCGCTGCAATCGCACGATCTCGCTGTTCCGCTATATCCATGTTCTGAGTAGTTGAGACGAAAGAATGTAGGTGCCCTGCGTATACGAAAACAAAAAAAAAAGGTTTCGTCAGATCTGAGTGTGCAGGAAGTAGAAGTACTGGAAGCAGTTTCTGCCTGGTGTGATTTATCCATCCACCCTTCCGACGACTGGCGTACGCATGTTTGATTATGAAAGTCGCCATCTTACTATGGTGCGCGAGGCAGTTCAGTTCGCTCTTACTGAAACACGAACCGTACCGTCTGCTGTTGCTGGTGAGTGTTGTTACTTCTCAGCAACGGAGATGTACCGATGCACACTGGTCGTCAGGAGGTAATCTTCCGATTCAACAGTCTGTACCGACTTGATCCCCTGCAGAGTCGGGCGTTAGAGCGTAAAATGAGCATTTTGATCGTATATTATATGCCACCAAAAGAAATTAAGCACGGAATGTGATTTGGCAATGCAACTGTGATCGTCCGTTGAACACACAGTGCGACTCGGTGGTGCGAAACAATGAAGAAGAAATCTGTAGGGACAGAGGTGTTGTGTCGGGCATAGGAGGCGGTACTTAATGCTTTATGTGGAACAGAAGGTGCTTGTCAGCCAACAGATCACAGAAATTCAATCACACTCACCGACAGTGAACTGAGATGTGCAATAACCAGACCAGTTTCAAGTAACGCTTTGTTAGGATCACGGCTGATGATTAACGTCTGTAGTGAGTGTGCTGGTCCTTTTCGAAACTAATTATTAGTGTTGCGTGGCGCCGACGGCAGGCAGCAGATGCGCGGGGCTAGAACTAGTGACTTCACTAACGACAATGCAGGGACAAACTCGTGGTGTTGAGTGGGCAACAACTTTATCTGGCAGCAGAAGTTGACCTGACCATCGACACTTAAATACATATCAGTGTGTGAACAACCTCTGTGGGCAACCACTGCCCTCTCAGTGCTTTACTTGCGGTTGCGACTGACGATTGGCACCCGCAGAATGTCGGGTGCGTGAATTTTCCCGCAAATCATTTCAGGTCCCGGAAAATTCGCCGTCATATTTCCGATACCGCACCGAATTTTCTGGTACCGCATAATTCGCAAAAATGTCGATGCGGTACCGGAAATTTCACCACAAATTCAGCAGAGAGACACCAAATGTGCGGGAAAATTCAACGTGAAATTACCGGTACCGGAACGCTCAACTTCCTTCCCTAATATGCCGGAAAATTCGCAGTAAACTTTCCCGCAATCTACCGAAAAACTCACGGAAATGTTTCCCGCATAGCAACAATTGTCAACACCAAAATTATTGAAAGCACACGCCTTCATGGTAGTAGACTTTGAGAATTGTTGCATGCATCCTTGTATGTTAATGCCACAGCTCTCATTGCTTTCTCTTTCAGGTGTAGAACCCAAAGAGGCGCTTTTTCGATGGGAAGGCAAGCTTTTGCTAACCCGTCGTTTTGCGACTCTGGTACTCCCGGCGGACCAACCACCAAAACGCGGCAGTCTCTGCCAGCTATGGGGTGGCCGCATTATTCTGATCCCCCGTTGTTGCTTGCAAGCGCAATTGGCACCGGAAATGTGAGGGGGGGTGGGGTCTGGACGTCCTCGGCGTGGTTGCTCTGGGCCCGAATCGGTGCTCTCTCACTCTTGATTGCAATCTTGTCTCGGGATTCTCTGGAGCGTCCTCGCACTCTATCAGCACTGACAATACTGACGATGATGAGGTTGGTCAGTTATTTAAACCGAATATGAGACAGTGAATACTTTAATGACTGTGCTCAGACTATTGATTTCGTTGGTGCTACTTGCGTGAGTTTTTCGGTAGATTTGCGGAAAAGTTTACTCGGGCGAATTTTCCGGCATATTAGGGAAGGAAGTTGAGCGTTCCGGTACCGGTAGTTTCACGGTGAATTTTCCCGCATATTTGGTGTCTCTCTGCTGGAAAATTTGTGGTGGAATTTCCGGTACCGCATCGACATTTTTGCGAATGCGGTACCGGAAAATTCGGTGCGGTACCGGAAATATGGGCCGAAATATGACGGCGAATTTTCCAGCAAATTGCGGGAAAATTCACCGCGAATTTTCCGGTACCGGAAATGATTTGCGGGAAAATTCGTGAACCCCGCAGAATGTCGCCGTAATTGGAAAGCGCGTGTCACCGATGTCGGGGGTAAATTTTTAACGTCTAAAATTTGACAGGTTTAACTGGGAGTCCAGACGACCACGGAACACACGCTGATACATGCATTCGCAACCACACTACTTTTAAATATAAAACGGCCCATTCTCACATTGAAAGGTGCGATCAGTAACTCATGATTCATATAATCAACCACAGTTAAATGGAGAAGATGGCCAGTCCACACAAACAAAGCGCTCTCTCTCTCTCTTTCTCTATCGTTCGCAGCAATAGATGCAAACTACAATACACGAATGAGGACACAGCAACCGCGGGTGTCGAGTGTGGCAAACGAGCAAAATTGAGCATCAGTCGTGAGATCAGCGTCATAATTGCATCATCACTTGTTGTCAAAGAATTGCGCCGTAAATTCCTTGTAGAGCGTCTTCTGGGTTTGGACGACGGACGTCTGGAGGAACTTTTTCCTACTCGATCCACAGCGAAATATCATCGGGAAAATAGGATTGAAGCAAAGAGACACAGGAACACAATTGCAGAAGGAATTAGTAAGGGCTGTGTCAATACGCCTCTGACCGATTCGCAACAATGACAAACAAATCAGCCTCACATGCATGCGCTACACACACACAAACACACCGCACAGAAACGCACACACCAGAAAGACCCACACACATATACACACTTTCATACGACACACACACATACTCCGCACAGACACGCACACACACACATACCTGTCGTTGAGTGCGCGGACCTCCTTCCCAGTGAGAGTGGGCTTTGTCTTCCACGTGAACTTGGCAAACAGAAGCACAAAGAAGCAGAACCCGAGCAACGCAAGCAATGCCTCAAGTCGATGCGTCGACGGCACAGCGTGGTTCTTCAGATCATCCACAATGGCGTGAACGCTGAACAAATGTCCAGCCACATCATCACCCACGTGACGCACGACGCTGTCCTTTGCAATGGCTGAGTGGGTAGGTTGAGAATGGATTGGGGGGTGGCGATGTGTGTGCGCGAGTGTGCGAGTGTGTAAGAGGGGGAGTTATGGGGTCAGAGTTTGCAACCCTTTTTGACAACCAACCGCGCGCGCGTGCTTACATACTACAAACACATGCACGCACACACAAACACAATACACACACATACTACACACACACACATGCACAATACACACACATACTACACACACACACACACACATGCACAACACATACTACACACACACACACATGCACAACACATACTACACACAACAACAACAACAACAATAATGCAAAATCAAGAGAAAGAAAAGCAGGCAGACAGGCACAACGCACCGAGCAGCCACCAAGCGACAACGAGGAGCGGAGCCCCAAACGCAAACGAGTACAGGACGATGCCGCGGAATGTGGCCCGGATGTTGTCACTGCGCGCCTTTGTGTCATCCACCAGGCGTTGCTCAATACTGCGCGACAGCTTCTCGCAGTCTGTCTCGAGGTTCTTGAGCGTCTCTTGCACGTTGTCTTTCACTTTCTCGTGGATCAGCTTGCAGAGATCCTGAAGAGTGAAATTGCGATTAATTAATGGTTAATGGCGCGGATTAACCCATCTCCACAAATATAGGATAGACAAGTGTGAAACCAACCCCCTTTGGGTGGCGCCCTGCAATTCCAAAAGGGGCTAATCAAGGCAACCATGAGCAACACTGCCAAAGGTAGATCAGCGAAAAGAGGCTATTGCCCAAACGAGGAAATCGCCCTTTGCACACACCTCGATTTGGTTTGTCATTCTCTGCTGCTTGGGCGCATCGGGCGAGGGGAGATAGATAGTGGGGAGATCAAACGTCCTGTTCTTGAGACGCGTGCTCAGATTCTGTGTGATCT
The DNA here is from genome assembly GCA_943704495.1 of Pigoraptor chileana. NCBI lineage: Eukaryota > Filasterea > Ministeriida > Capsasporidae > Pigoraptor > Pigoraptor chileana. The sequence goes on from CALSCR010000436.1 coordinate 10,459, forward strand.
GAATCAGCACTTTCTGGCGGTCGGCTTCGTCGGGGACCGTGTCGGCCTTGCTGAGATAGAATCGCTGTGGTTGGTGTGGTTGTCGTGAGTGTGTTGTAGTGGTTGTTGTGAGTGTTGTTGTGGTGGTTGTTGTGAGTGTTGTTGTGATGGTTGTTGTGAGTGTTTTGAGCGTGCATGTATGCGCATGTGCGTATGTTTTCCATGTGTGCACATTACATCATACAGATAAAGATGTCGTTCAGTAATGCGGCAACTCAACCAATACCAAGCTCGCTCCAATAACAACACCCTCCCACATCTACACGCCCAATCGACAGCGAACAGAGCACATAGCACAACCCACCATCTTATCGCCCCACTTTTCGTTGTTGATCTTCTCCACAATGTTCATGGTGCGTGCGCAGAGTGCCTGTCCCATGGGATCAAGGAAGACGCAGATGAGATCCGCCTGCGACGCCAGCCAGAAGATGCACCGGTCCACGTCAAAGGGATAGATCATCGCTCCGTCAACAAGTCCTGGCGTGTCGATGAAGGTGACCATGGGGAACATTTTCTGCTTTGATGGGCACACGGCTGTCTGCAGGTGGTTCAGAACACCTGTGCAAACGAGAGGGGAGAGGGGAGAGGGGAGAGGGGAGAATGTGTAAAACAGAGATAGACAGAGATATAGGATTCAAGTCAGTGTCTATGGACTCCACAAGACAGAGGGAGAGAGAGAGAGAGAGAGAGAGAGAGAGAGAGAGAGAGAGAGAGAGAGAGAGAGAGAGAGAGAGAGAGA
>CALSCR010000437.1:0-26934 GCA_943704495.1 Pigoraptor chileana
CATACACATACACATACACATACACATACACATACACATACACATACACATACACATACACATACACATACACATGCACATACACATGCACATGCACATGCACATGCACATGCACATGCACATGCACATACACATACAATACAATACACATACACATACACACGCGCACACACACACACACACACACACACACATGCACGCATACACATACACACACGCATATACACCTGAAGAAGAAGCGGCCGACAACGTATCGCTGGTCCCGATAGTCTTTCCATTGCTCAGTAAACTGGAAATTTCCACACTCCTGTGAAGACACGACGATCAGTTCTCAGCATGGTATAAACATAAAAATAAGGCAACATACCCGAATAAACCAGAGGGTTGGCGGAATTGCAACGCACGCACACTCTCCCTCTCATACACACACTCATACACCACACACACACACACACACACACACACACACACACCTGTTCTCTTATCCGCGGATCTTCCCGCATCTTGCACTGCGCGGGCACAAACGCCTTGCTCAGCTCGGCGTATGTCTGTCTTGTTCGCTGAAACGGACTCACATAAAACATACACGACTCGTTGCCAATAATCGCCCGCAATGCCTTTCCGGCCTCCCTGGCCTGCGCCTTTCCGACTTCGGTGAGCTGAATCTTGCTGTCAGGAACGTGGGCATATATCTCCGGATCAATATTGCCCTCACTTTCTCCGTGTCTGACGAGAATTATGCGCTTTGGTCGCCGCCGGAGGTCCCGCCGGAATTTGTGCGCCTCGAGCTTGTCCAGTATGCAACACACGAGATTTCCGCCATCGTCGTTGAATCGGTACGATAACACGGCCCACGTAACGACGGGAATTAATCCAATACTAACACCTGCGAGAAATGCCCCTCGCTGTGTCTTGAAGCCACAGGATGAGGCAACCAACGAAGCCACTGACAGCGCAGACGCCGCCGTGGCAACAACGCCCATCCGCAGCGCCTCCATTTTTAAACGACGTACTCACTTTTGCACAAAACGAATTTTCGTGGCAGACAAATCTCCAATACCCCCTTCAATTTTATCTTTCATCGATAAACGGGCAACCAAGTAGTGCGATTCACACTGACACTTTTGCTCCGTAATATGTAAATGAAAGATCAAACACGGGTTGTTTCACTGCGAACAAAAACGCTGTCCTTCACTGATTATGTGAGGGTGCAAAATTTGGCACTTTGATCAGACGGATGGAATTCCCTCAGTCGGGGTCAGACGACTGCGGCCGACTCCGCAGTGCCGGCAGTTACTACCGATGCACATTGATTTGTAACGCAGTTGCCGAACGGCGTTAAACAAAACAATAGGTGCCCCTGCAGAAGAGACTGATATGACTGGCGTTAGGGCTTCAAACATAGCTGCATTTTGCAATTGACAGGAGCATTTAAAGACCAATAAACTAATCTTGACTGCTGAGTGAGATACCGCGCGTTAACGGGCATGTCTCGACTGATCTGGCAATGCGTTTCCCATTGTGGCCTTCCAACGGCTGAAATATTCGCCACAAAAATAGGACCCTTTTGTGTGAGCACATCGAAGCGCTCGGCTCGCTTATCGCCCGACGTTGTGGTGTCGTCGCTCCACAATGGCATACTGTGAGGAACCGCGTGCCTGTCTCCATGCAGTCCATATGGAGGACCACTATTGAAATGCACACCAGACGAGCCTCTCTGCTGGCGAATGCACGCCGTTCAGGGCACATCATTTTACTCCACGTAACAACAATAATTCAATACGGGAATTAAGATCCATAGTCAAATCAACCAAACGACGTGACATGTCCATCAGTCAGTATGGCACCATTGGCAGGTGTGCACTTTTGCATCGCACACACCCACGCAGACATACTACGACTCCTCCTCAATGGACCATGTCAGCGCACGGACATTCGGATCGTCGTCGGTTGTTTCAACATACGTCTCGGTTGAATCGGACATTGCGAGTGGGAATGTTGCACAACTTGCGGCAATCCGTTCGTCAGACGTCAAGAGAGGCGTTTCCCCAGCGTTAGTACTAAGCTCAGTACTGGCTCCAGCAGCCTCAACATGCTTTTCTGACTGCAATTGGTTGCTGTCGTTTGTCGGAAATTCCGATTTGCTCTCCGATTTCGATGCGCACATAGATTCGCCGACGACATCCGGCGCCGATTCAGCAATAATAACATTTGGCACGGCACCAATCGGAATTGCACTGACGGCCTGCGACGTCGCCATGGATGCGTCGTCCTGGTGACGAGAAATCAAATCGACCGGGTCGACAGACACTCCAAAATGCGCGTCACTGAATGAGAGAGTTTCGCCGCCGCCATCACCGCAGCTGGACAGGCCCGTCACTCGCGGCTCCTCCCTCGCAGATGCCACGTGTACGTCCGCCGTCCGCGTGGCACTCGCTCTCCGTCGCTTCTCCCTCCTCTTTTCCGCGCGCCGTTGCCTTTTCAGCCGGCGCTGTTCCTGCTCCTCCGGAGTGAGAATCGCGTTCAGTTTGGCCTCCACTTCTTTCATCTGCGCATCTCCATCATCACCATCATCCACGTCATCCGCGTCAGCCCCGTCATCCTCATCTGACGACGATCCCTCGTACTGGCTCTCCCCGGTGTACCCGTCCTCAGCCAGCCCTAGCTTCAACAGTATGAGACCCATGCGCCGCCCGTAGTCGGTGTGGCCCTTCACTATGGGAGTCACGTCGACGTTCTCAACACGCAGTAACGCACTGTGTGTTACTGTCAACTCGGCGTCAAAATTGAACGGCGTCGCCTCATCTTCCTTGCTGCCCTTTTCGCCATATGCAGTTCCGCTGTTCTTGCTATTCTCACCACTACTCTCAGCAATCCCACTGCGCCCGTCCTCCCCAACAGGACCCAAGCCCGCCGCAGATCTCTCCGCCGAAGCCGTGCGATAGAGAAACTTAAGAAGCCAGTCCGACGTGCAGTATCCGTTCACAAATCGACCCGCAACAACCGAGCGCGCGCGAATCCAGCGCTCACCCCCAGCAGGAATGGGAGCGCCAAAGATGAATACGTCGCCTATGATGCCCCGCACAGGTACCTGCAAAGCAATGACAATGGGAGTATGTATGTTGCGTGTGTGTGTGTGTGTGTGTGTGTGTGTGTGTGTGTGTGTGTGTGTGTGTGTGTGTGTGTATGTGTGGTGACGATTGGAACATGTAAGTGGATTGCAAGGAGAACAAGGCATTTCAATTTAATCATAATACGTCGAACATCAATCAGCCTACAATGTGGCGCGTGCTCCAATCAATTGTTGGAAGCAGAAAGTAACCTATTGTTGGAAGCAGAAGTAACACAGCGCACCTTTCGTCCTGCGAGCTCCTCCAATGCGTGGAAGATGATTTTCGCACCGAGACTGTAGCCAATGAGGTTGACTGGTCTGTGCCCATGAAGGCGGCGAGATAGGACGTCGGCAAGCACCTTGCCCGCCTCTGTTTGCGGAGATGTAGTATTCAAATCAGTATCTTAGGCGCTGTGCCCATGGAATCCATGCTTGCGCAGAGCGAGAAACAAGCACACAAGACATGCATATATTCAATGCATTCCTACAGCATATTCGATTATTTAAAGAGATATAATTGGAGGGAGACACAGCGTGAAAAAATGCAAAAATTCAAACTGCTACTCAAGGCGGCACCCTTGCACACCGACTGCCACGCAACATAGACAGAGAGAGGGCGCGTAGGATCACCGTCAAATGTGGAATCCGCTCACAAACTTCGTGGCGTATAAAATTCTCACAGCTCCACAAGGCCCTGATAAAAACCATACAAACACATGCACACGTCCACGCTCACCTTCTGCACGGCTCATGCATATGCCCCACGGATTGTCAATGATATCGGCCACCTGCAGCAGTGCGGCTGGCCATACAATCGCCGCCACAAGACCGGCGAGAACAGTCTGTTGTATGGCCTGGCTTGCCGCGTACCTGCATGCAGGCACAGAGGACGCCGAGTTAATGTAAGGAGAGGGCAGTCGATGTTGTTCCACAACAGAATGTCAAAAAAACCATTCGCTCGATCAAATCGATGAATTTTTGTGTTCAGGCAGTGAAACATGATACCACACACACACGCATGCTGCACACACGCACATGCACACACACACACACAAATATATAAAAAGAATTAAACATACCAACCACATGCAGTTTACACAGTTTACACACACATACACATCGAATACTCACCCGATAATTTGACTAGTTATCATATCCTCTATAACGCGTCCCAAATTTCGGAGTTCCTTCGATTCCCATCGCAGCGAATATCGGTCCCCACATTCCTGGAGATGTCTCCATGGACGCGCAAAGGTGTGGCTCTTTGCACCGAGCCAACCCGTCACACATATCACGGCGTGGAGGCCTGACGTCCGACCAAGATGCTCGAAAGAAAACTCATTCACTGCGCACCGTCACGTGTAAAACAAGCAGAATGTGGAGAGCGGCGATTGCACAAAGGCGCGTGGAGTCGCGATAGGGTTGAGTTGAGATGCGACGGCTTTGGAAAGGTACAAGAAAAGTGGCGGAATACTATGTCTATGGTGCGGAGAATATGGCCAGTGGCCCTTATATACGTTCGAAACCACCCAACGAAAAGAGTGCGGTGATTCGCAGTGACCCAGTTGAGGCACGACACACCAATCATACAATTGTCGCATGCAACACACACGCACACGCACACGCACACACGCACACGCACACACACACAAGCACGCACACAAACACACAAACACACACACACACACAAACACCGAAGCGCGCACGCACCCGATCCAGTTCTTCGGGCCATCTTGAACCCCGTAAGGCCGCCACCCGCAGTGCCAAACAGAACGCCCAAGAGAGCAGCGCCACTGGTGGTTGCAAGGAAGCCCGCTCCACCCGCGCCGATGAATGTGCCTGCCCCCGCAGCTATCAGTGGAGCCGCCAGGCCACCTGCACGCACATGTGCATACATGCACACACGCAAAATACAGATATCATTGGTTAACACATGTGCCACCTGAACAGAAGTCCCACACAGCATCAGATGACCATAACTTCACAGTTTAACAAGATCGAGTGGCTATTTGTGGGCAAGCACACTCAGCCTCCCAATAGACGCAATTCCATCCGCACACGTGCCTGTGAGTCCAATCGCAACGCCGCCGCCAATCGCCGCCAATCCCACCAGCAAGTACCGCTTTCTCTTCTTCTTCTTTTCGCTCCTGAGCCTCTCATCTCTCTCCGCGTCCGATTCCATTTCTCCTATTCGCAACTCTTCTGCGAGCGCATCTTCGTATTCAACAGCACACCGAGCGGGAATGCCAACCAGGGAGGTCAGACGTAACGCAGCTGTGCGCGCACGTGAGTCGTAACACCCGTCGTGTATGGAGAAGTGTATGACGTCCTGCATCGCTATCCAGGGAGCAGTTGATCCCTCGGGATCCTGCATATGCGTGGACATGCATGTGGGATTTAAGTCACCTGTATGTCTGAATGTGTGTGTGTCCGTCTGTATTTGTATGTGTCCTATGCTTACAGATACCACACTTAGCTGCTACTATGCCGCCATTTGTCATCTCTATAGCGAGAGAGAACTCATGCTCTGGCATCCACGCCATTATCGAAAGCAAACATTAAACAGCTGACAGGAACGACGACGCAAAAGAAGTTGTAACAGCATAAACCAAGCGTATATCCACACTACATGTGTCATGTTACATCCAAAAGAGAGATATTGTCAGCGAATATCACAGTAAGTAGTGTGCATTTTAATGGACGAGAACAGCATGCCAAACACTACCCACCGAATCAGACGTGAACTCGGCCGCAAACACATCGAGTGCATCTGGAATTGCACCCCGCATAATCTCCACTATTGACCTGTGCATCAACACAACGTCCCAACAAATAATTCGAAATAATACTGTCTTCAGTTATCTGTCATCTGTTATACAATACTGGCATGCTATGTGTGACACATGATCCTCGCTTCGTGTTGCTTCGCTTCTGATGCACAATTAGCGATCAGATGGCAACGTACCCCTGTGATGTCTCGGGGAGTCCAAGCCGCTCCAAAAGTCGATTAATGTATTCGGACGCCCAGGCAGAGTCGACATCAGCGGCATCTCCTCCGCTGTGACTATGGGGGAGCAACGATGCAACCAGACCAGCATACGCGTATCGTTTGTGCACGGGAAGGTCGCCAATCACCTCGGGGGCTTTCCATCCGTCCGTTGCAATCGCATCTAGGGCCTCCGCCTCTTCTTCCACTGCGGCACGTGCTCCTCCCTTGCTCTCGCTGCTCTTCTTGACCGAAAAGCCGAGCAGTGCACGTGACAGCCGCGAGGGCTCAGGGCTGCCTGACCGCACGTCTGTGGCGTCGTCCTCCGGCGCATCCTTGCCGATGCCCATCTTGCCGAAAAAGGCTTTCATTGTGGCCCAATAGTCCGTACGCTCGACAATCCTTCAGTCGTTCTTCCTCAGCCACTGACGACGTATTATGTTGAGTTCACGGCGCCTTCATTCCGAGGGGGTGTAAACATACATATGCTCGCAACAGGATGAACGTTCTTGAACGCATCATGTGATCTCTTTTTCAGTGAATTCTATTCAGCAGTTACTGTACGGTGGACTAATGCCGGCAACAAACTCGGCGTCACCACAATTTCGATTGCATGCTCACGTGAGTGTCCCAGTGATTTGAAGAATTCGAGTAATTCTTGACCCGAAATGCCACTCGTTCCAATTTACGACCCTCGGGTGTGTATATTATAATGTTGTAACAGCACAAGCTGGCCCCGGGAATCATTTTCGCATATACATATATATAAAACAATCACATCCTTCACTGCCTATTAACGTGTGGCATAAAGGGGGGTATTCGATTCGCTCAGTTTAGTGGGCATCTTTACAGCATAAGGCTTGCAAGAATAGCGTCTTTGTCAAAGCAAAACGACAAGAATGCGTTTGCGGATGCATGCGCCGAGTGGGGATTCGGGGCGGACGTCTGATTCGCGCCTGCCAAACTCCCTGCAAAGTACGCAAGAGGAGAACAGGCGCGCATGGAAGTAAAGTACAACACATAGAAGCGGAGAAGAGAAAAGGACGGGGGAGGAACGGGGGGAGTAAACGTCAGTGCTTTCAGAGACGCGTGAAAGTGGGGCGTGCCATGCTTGAATCCTACAACAACAGCAACAGCAATAACAACAACAATGGGACCCACCCGCTCCTCCCATGCCAAGCATCGCACGTAGCGCATCCAGCGACGGATCTCCAGAAGCAGTTGTCAACGGCGAGCGCACGGCCTCAAACGACGGCCCATATGCTGCACCTTGTCTGCTGAGCGACGCCACTGCCACGTTGTGGTGTGGTACTCCGAAAACAGCGTCCATGCTACCACTGGGTCCCAGGGGAATTATCGGGGGACCCAATTCGAGATGCGGCCACGCAGTTCCCTTGGGAGCCATGGGCTGTGTTGCAATGGGGGATCCATACATTCCGTTGCCTCCAGGCATATTATTAGCGAGGCTGCGCTGTGGCGTGAGAGGGACGGATGGCGCCGGCGCAATGACCAGGCGCGAGAGGGCCTCTTGGTTTGCCTTGAGGCGTGTCTTGCCATGCTTGGAGAGCCAGCTCTTCAACCGGCTGCAAACAAACAAAACAACAGACACAAACACACGCACACACACACACACATAAACAAATAAACAACCAGGGAATTAATACAGATGGCAGACACAGACGGGACGAAAGCAATTATTCTCTCAATCGGTAGCCCTTTTCTTCTTAATATGTACCCACCCAATAAATGCCGCCACAAGGAAGAACTTGTTGGACGCCCCACTGTCCCGTGACGTTGGCAGGTCCTCAATTTTGAAGAATTCGATGCGCTGCGTATTTTGGCAGCATTGAATTTAACAATCAATACACTCGCTGACGGCAATAACACAACGATGGTTGTGTGGAGTAATGTGTGGTTGTTTGTACTTCATGAGTGTGGTCATGTGTGGTGTGTGGTGTGCGGCGTGTGCGCAGATTTTTGTTTCGTTGTGTTTGCTTTGTTGTGTGTTATGTCATGCAGAATTTGTGGTGTTTGAACACCGCACGAATACCACATCCTCCATTGAGTTATCAACGGACAAGGAGTTGTAATTTGGGTGGCTAATGTGGAAATGTCGCTGCACCCACGCTGATTTCCTTGCGGGTTTGTGGGTTAAACTGCGTTGATTCTGGCACTCCCACAATGAAATAGAGACGCGTTTTCTGCTCGTGGATCACGACCTCGACATAGTCGTTCTCCTTAATAAGACTGCTCACGTCCATCCCAGTCTCCTCCATCACCTGTGCGCATGGACGCGTCCATAACACGAATGATGCAGGACGCACAATGAGTGTCGCTACTTCAATTCTCGATGTTCTCTCGTTTCGCACTCGGCCTACTAGGGAATACATTGCAGCAGTGCACAAACAACACCAGCACAAGAAACAAGCGCACCTCGCGGATGGCGCAGTTTGCCTCTGTTTCGTCCTTGTTTATCTTCCCCTTTGGAAACCCCCACGATGCCCTTGACGCCCATCCCTTGACCAAGAGCGCCTGTGGTGCGCACAATGATAACAAAGCCATGCAATGGCAATCAAGATGAGACGCGTTGTGTTGTCGAAAACAGGTTAGTTGTGGACAAAAATATAAGTTGTCCTTAAACAAACCACACACACACACACACATATATATATATATACAGACCTAGCACAAGAGAGATGTAAGATCCACATCAGTGTCTTTGATGCTATGCCGATGGATTTGACAGCAACAAGAGAAACAAACACATTTTCGAATACACACACACACACAGACACACACGAGATGGACGGCATGCGATCGCAAGCACCTTGTCCAGCTTTTCGTTAATAATGATGGCGCCGCACACCGGAATGAGGAATTTATACTCCATGAACTTTTTAAAGAATGCTTCTGTCTGTTCGGCAAATGGCTGCAAAATGGGGCAGTGTCGGAAGACTGAGAGAGGAAAGTGCAGGGACTGGTCAAGGACAAAAGATGCACACATTGCATGCACGATCATTGAGTTAACACAAAGCAGAGAGCACATCTCAGATGTTTGGTATCATGTGTATGCGTACAAATGCGGTGTATGTTTGTGTGTGTGTATGTCGTCAGATTATTGGATGGCGGATACTAAGCGCTGCAAATTCCCTCGGAGAATAGTTTCTCAACTCCGGCCATTGCTCTCTGCTCGGAAAATTCAAAAGGCACAAGCCAAAAAGTGAGTGCATTTGTTACAAACCATTGACATGATGCAACGACATGTGAAGCACACGAAATCTTACGCTTCCGCCATCATCCACTCACGCCATCATCCACTCACCTGTAAAAGTCAGAGTAAAACCACTGTGCTTGCTCGACCTGGAACAATATTCGCTCAAACGATGAAAGCTCTTCGGCGGGCACATTGAGAATGAATCGACTGCAAAGGTCGTCCAAAATGGTGTCGATTGGTGGCGCCATCTTTCCTTCGATAGGCAACCAAGCCCACCGCCACACCGTCCAAACGCACACGAGAAGAGAAAAAAAGAGTCAGAGCGCTCAATGCGCGAGATACGTTCAAATATTGTACAGTACAAGGGGGTTGATGCTATAACGCCAGACCTCCAATATTAGTCCATAAATGCCGGCCGGCTCTGAGTTGCCGAAAGTGGTGACATCATGCACTGTGATGACGTCATAACGGCTGTAACGTCAAGTAACATTACGCCCGCCGCACCAAGGGTTCTCATTATGGGAAGAATACATGTCCTCACTTAGAAGTTTCACAGCACCTTAGTCCTTTTTGGGCGCGATTAGCCGATCTATTTTCTTTGTTTTTTTTGGCACATTGAGAAACTATCTACGATGAGTTGAGAACCCTTGGTATGACCGATTCTACCGGGTCGGTGCACGACGCGACTGATCCGCTGCCGATCGCCGTGGTTGCACAGAACATGCACACAGCAGCATAGCTTGTTCATCTTTTGAGAGTGCAGTTCCAACACCGACGCCTCTGAAGATTCCACGGGATCGGTCCGTTTCTGACGCTCGGCTGGAGGTCACTTTTTCGGTCAGCCAACGTATCATAATACTGGCCGCAGTACCAACTGAACACAACCCATCTGGACAAACCGGTCCCTCGGTAAACGGGAATTCTGCTTATATTACAATAAACGCAAAGACAAATTCGAAAGGCTGAAGCGCGCGAAAACAGGCGCAATTAAGTAGATATACAAACGCAAAAGCAACTCAGTTCATATCCTCATTGACTGCATTGCAGCAGCAACGAGTGGATCCACTGGTCCCTCCACCGCCGCAGGCAAACTCGATTTTGTTTGTCGCTGTTTCTTTTTTTCCTGTTAGAGCAAAAAAAAACAAACACAGCATTCGCCACGAATTACGCCACTGAGAGGAGACCACACCAATAGAGAGCAAATGCAGAACCGCAATACCAACACAATCAAACGAATTGCAATTGCATCTATTTTTCAACAGCAACACACGGGGGGAATGGGTGCAGTTGCATGCCCACACACCCTTCATTGCACAGACTCACCTGCTTTGCAAGCTCTTTCCTCTCGCGATTCGACAGCTTCTTCTGCGGCGCATTCGCGGCCTTCTTTGGCGGCGACGACCGGCATGACGACTCCGGCGACAGTCCGCACTTTGCGGCAATGTCACACACGTCTGTGATGGCTTTGTCGGCTGCGTCAATCTGACTGTCGTGTTTTTCTCTGTGATCCTCTTCAGCATGGGTGGGGGATGCGCACTCCCCCGCACATCCAGTGCCCTCGCCACTCTCCCCACTCTCGCCGCCGTCGTATTCTTCCGCATAATCGTACCCACAACCTGCATCTTCATAGTTCCACGCAGACGATTTCTGTTTGATGCGACTCCCGTCACCCCCACGACCTCCCTTCTTTCCCAACGCAGCGGCGGATCCGCCAGAACCACCCAGTTTTGCTTGGGCGATGGCAAACAGCTCGCCCGCACGTGACGGCACGCCCTCGGGCTCACCGATCGCACGCAGAGACGAGTAGTGATTGCCGTCGTGGTAACCCACGTGCAGTGCCGGATATTTGGGGTCAATTACAACATCCCACATCCGTAGGCCTTGTTGGTGAATGCACACGTTCACGTGGTTGAGTCGCGAAAAGGCAACAATGGCGTCATTACCCGCAAAGGTGCCGTCTTCTTCGAGATTGCGCACGTGACGGTCAAAAGGAACATCGTCTTCCATGAAGGGCTCGAAATCCTGGTGTGGTTTTTGTTTGTGCACGTGTGTGTGTGTGTGTGTGTGTGCGGGGTGTGTGTGCCCCGGGGGGGGGGGGGGGGGGGGAGAGTTATATTCAGAGGGGAGGAGTTATATTCAGAGCAGTTGGTAAGATTAAAATCGACGGCACAGCGCATTTTCTCAAACGACGGACAACACGGCAATTGCCCTCTCACACTGAGACAGACTCAGAGTACGATATCTAAGTTCCACCATCCCGCACTCGCCACTCAGACACACACACACAGACACCCAAAACATACGCAGAAGGGGATGAGTAAGCTGCAAACACACGAGCTGAAGAGACCAACCGCTCTATTGAGTCGCATAAATGCCACTGTCTCTGCCCGATATCGTGCGTGCCCATTCTCGTTGCCATAGAGCTGGTCGCCAAGTGCCCGGAACAGGCAATTGCCGTCCCCGGGGACGTCGTGTACGCGCAATCCAATAACCTTGAGCTGATTCTCAAACCTTGCGGAGTGCCACAACAACGGAGGGGGGTATACGTTTGTTTTTCACGAAACATAAGCATTTGAGAGCGAAATGAAGATGGTTATAATGTCAGACAAGAACAAAGTGTACTAGTGTGCGCTTTAACTGGGACACGCTATAACAAGCCATACTCACTTTACGAACGCAACAGCCTCGTCCCTGTATGTTTACACAAGCGGGAGGTAATCAGATGAGCGGCCAGCAGTCAAACAAGTCAACCAGATGCGACTGACCGTAGTATGGAATTGTATTGGCACGAATAGTAAAACATTCTACCGACATGTATGGCGTGTTGTCACACCCAGCTTTTCACGAAATGGCAAACAACACATCAGTTGGCATCGACGATGATATAGATACGCAACACACCTTGTTCTTCCACCTCGGTGTGCTCGCCTCTCCTGGGCAAGCGCATCTTTAACAGCACGATCCCGCTTGAGTGCCACAGCTTCATCGTGTGTCACGTGATGCCGCGTCATTCTCGCCTTTTCCCGGCGGCGCACGGCGGGCCACGTCAGTAAGCCAGTGACGACCCTTAGCACAGACTGGGGAAACGCGCGCCCACCGCGACCAACAACAGCACGCACCCCACTCGTCAGCTCCTTTTTGTTCTCGGTTGTGTCCGAGTCGCCCGCAAACACGGCTTCCTTTTCGCTGTCTGTTCTTTTTCTCTTTACTCTCTCCCGTGCTCCGCGCGAACATGAGGTCGTTGAAGTGGAAGTTGAAGATGGCGGTGCACTGAAAAACCATTCAGCAACGGACGAGGCAAATGCTCCCGCCACAGAGGGCAGGAGGCCCCCTCCGTCAGCAGATGCCGTGTTGGTGCTTGTGTGTGTGTGTGTGTCTATGTGTGTCTGTATCTGGATATTGCGACACGCTGAACACCCGGCCGGTTGGCGACTCAGACCGTGACGTAATGCCCGACTTTCGACCCTCGCAAAGAAGCTGATGACGTCACTCCATTTCCGATGCACGGAACTTCGACACGGCTGTGAACAAACTGTCAGTTTGCACAAACCTATCACTCTCGACGAGGCATTTTCAAAGCATATTCACATGTGCATAATATTCATGTACATTTTGGTAACGGGTCTGCCGGCAAAGCTACACAGCCTTTCCCCTCTGAGTGTCTTCATCATCAGTATGTGAGGAATGTTACGGACGCAGAGGGCGGTTGGAACAGCCAATTCGTAATAACGCCAGAGTGCGCGTCCTGACGTCCAAGCAATAACGGGTGATTGTTGAATTTACAAAGTGCAAAAGTGCAAAAAATAAGAAGGAAAATGCGAGGTGGAACAGGATTGTGGGCTACAAAACACGCACACACACACTTGCCACGCTTCATAAGCGAGATCTGCACGAATTAAAGTTGTAAGACAAAAAGTGGCTATCCAGTTGTAAACGGAGACAGAAAAGTTCCACCGATCGGTGTAATCATTTCAAACAAAGTAACTCTCTGCAGAAATCAAGTATGGACCGTCTCGGCAGTTGGCGGTCTCACATTTGTGCCTCTGCGCGAAAGCACCGCCGATTGATAGTAATGGAGATTCCGTTTTGGAGTAGTAAGGAGGTCGCCCAACGAATAAACTTATTTTCAAGTATGTGTGGAAAGATGTGCCATATCAAAGAGCGGTATCTTCGGGCTAATTTCTATTCAACGATGTCCATGCATAGAAGAAGCGTGATTCGGCAACTAAAATTTAGGAAGGCAAACGAACACAACGAGTAACAGTTGGTTCAGCTGGTTTGCTCTCATCACCAATAACGAAGGAAAAGTAAATTGGTGAACTGTGTCTGCGAAAAAAGGAGATGACTGCTTGACGAAAATGCACATGCACATACAATATGCACATACAATAAAAGCAGAAAACCAGTTCCTACATTATCCGGTAACATTATAAAACGACTAAACAAGCGAATAAATCGAGCGATTAGGGAGGTAAGACATTCTTCGGGTTATTCGTTGGCGACAGCAATTGTTGCCATGGGACGCTGAATACAGGATGCTGCATAAAGGGCAACAACCACCCAGAGCACAACTGCATTCCAGTGAAACATGATGATGGAGGTGGCGTGATGTCAAATGAGACACATGTCCCCGTTTTGCTGTCATCCCATTGGCTGATTACCCGGACACGTCGCATCCCATTGGACGCCCGCTGAGTGGAGCGGCATGTCACGGCAATCAACGGACCCACACACTCGCCCTTTTTGCAAATCCCACACGCACACGCTTCTACACGCATGTTTCACACATGATGGCTTATTTTCATGAGGAATTTCATTTATGAGGGGGAAAAAATAAGATTCACAGGCCTTATCTTGAGCACGGGCATTGGATCATCTTTAAGAATGGTCAACGCAAGAGTTTTTGTCGCGGTGGCTCTGATTCTCTCCACTTCGTGCGTACTGGACGCACTTCCGATAGAACCGAGTGCCGTCCCGAAGGACTTGGAGGCGTTTGCATCTTCTCCGGCAAATGCGCCCGCCCAATCGTCATCAGTCGCACAAAACATCCGAGTTAACGGCGCCGCCACAACGGATGCCCCTTCAGGTGCTGATGTGCCTTCGACTGACGACGAGACGCGGGAGCAGTCGGCCGGCATCATCATGGATGTCGTCGGTGTAATACTCGTCGTCACCGTTGTGATCGTCGGTGGTGTATTGGGAGGAATGCACCTGAGGAACTCAAACTGCGGTCGCGGAACGGCAAAAGACGAAACCGAGGCATACTCGCTCATAGAAACAAAAGCAGCGAGGGCTGACAAGCATGCGTACTCTGAAACCATCGAAGTGGAGTACGGCGCCCTTCAAGTGACGAAGTGAGGGCACTTTTGCGCACATTGAGTGAGTCGTGCTTGTCAGTCTGGTTTCGCGTCGCCTTGCGTTTTTTCGGTCATTTCGTGTCGTTTCTCTTATCATCCCCGTGCGGATATGATATTCGCGAATTATTTACAATTAGAGTGGGGGAGTGCGTGTTTACGCTGGTCGTAACTCACAAGCGGTGTGGCTGGACCACTACGCTTTGTTACCGAAACACAACAGTCCTTCACACACAATGAAGGGAATAGGAGTCACCTGAATGAATATGGATCTCCATTTGGGTGGCATAATAACACAAAATAGGGTCGGTTGCCACTCTCATAGAAGAGCTTGATAACAAAGGTGAAATTCATGCATGGCCCTCTGTCATGCACTTTGGAAAGAGTGACAGAGACAATTGGTAAAGCCAGTCCTCCATTTCACGTAGAGATGACTTAAATGGTAAAACTTGTTGTCAGTCAGTCATTCATAAAACCAATTAGCCATAGTTCAAAAGAACGGGGATCGGATTCAGTAACTTAGTAGTCTGTACGGACATACTCTCAGATTACTTTCGTTCCTCACTCATCAAGAGGTATCTATCGTGGTGATTGTCCGCCGACGGGGCACATCTCACTTTGTCTCCTCTGTGATCATGCGGAGACCAAGGGCAAGGCCCACGTGGAAAATGTCGACGCGGGGAATGCCAAAGAGCAGTCCCTCGTCGCCAATGCCAAGCGACATGAGGATGATGATGGCCGCGCCAATCGCACCGACGCCACCCGCCGTCAAGAACGACTGGGAAATAACTCCCAAGAGACCGATAAAGGGAATGACGGTGTCGTACAGCTCGTGGTGCTCCGCGGGGAGAACTCCCTTTGTTGTGCGGCCGATAAAGAGTGCGACAGCAAGGCCAAACACGAACCACTCGCCCAGGGGAGACTTGACGGCAAAGCGGCTTTCCCACCGGCGCAGAGATGCGTACCCAAAGAGAGGGAAAGAGATGCATGCACCCTGTGGAGTGATAAAGACAACGTTGTTGTGGACTATGTGAATTATTCGGAGCAACTGATGGTATTAACCCACATGTGCACACGCACAACGCTAATTTGGTCATTGATTGGTGAGGGATCATCTGCTCCCACAACACACACGCACATTACAATGAGGAATGGCACACCCACGCACACACATTTCGATTTTGTGATGCATGCCGGCACAACACTACCCACCGCAGCTGCAAGGTACTTATGGAGGGGAATGAGGTCAGGCCTAGGACCAAAACGCAGCACGCCGACCGATGCAGCCACTCCAATGATGAGGCATCCAATCTGCTCCCACAACACAAGCAGTAAACAATAAGAAAGGTGCATTATCTCAGAAGTGCGTTCATATATGGTTGAGGGTCTCTCCGATGCTCCTGCTTGTCTGTCGTTCATCCACTCTGTCCATCTCATTGATAGCACCTTACATTGTGGCCGCAAGGGCACCTTTCCCACGATACAGGCAACACTATATACCACACACAAGCTAAACTGGCATGCTTTGCCGAATTGGCTTAGTCACCACTTTCACTGTGCCCATTCACAACAATCAACGCGAACATCGAAGTATACGAACCACCCCAAGATAGCTTTGCCTCCTCCGTGCCGTGAAAAAGAGCCATGCGCAGTGGAAGCACACGGCGGCAACAAGCGAGTCTGATGCCATCGTCGAATATTCCCATGAATCAGCCATTTTCCCTACTCGGCTGTCCGAATGACAACAGCGGTAACAATTGAGGCAGATTGTTCACCGTCAGTGAGGCATGCGGAAGTTTTTCTACACACAAGGAAATAATTCGTGCGCTTGCAACTTTATCGGGACAGTCCACAACAAGAAAACACAAGGATGATGCGGCAATCTGAATCAGTCTCTGAGAACTGGCAACAGCGAAGTGAGTGAGTGCGTAGAACGTGGTGGGGGCTCGATAATTTGAACATGTGAACTAATTGTGCACATTTAAGCCATATATTTCAAATACATCTGCCGAGGAATTGTTGCCGCGTCACCATTTCGGCTGACTCACCAACTGGCGGATAATAGTATAATGAGATGCATAAACTCACCTTTTATCGAATGTTTGGTGGTGCACGTCAGAGTGAGGGAGCAAAAAACCAAAAGCATACGGGTAGTTTTCTTGATGAGCGGCCATTGGCTGCATATGAACTCGGTGTGTAGGTCTGCTGGCTGCGTCTGTGATTGAACGACTTGCTGGCTATTGCTGGTTGCATCCACGCCATAGCGGCCATGGCCAACGCACGGGGCGGCGACGACGGACCCCGGGTTGCAGAGGCTTTTGTCGAGAAGGTTTACGAGAACCAGCGAAGTGGTTTGTTTGGCGGATTCACGACGGCTTGGTTGTTACCGACTGAGCGGCGTGCCTGGAGTGATAAAGATGGCAACGAAATGTGCTCCAAGGAAGAGTTTGACCTTCCCGACAATTCCTGGTCATGGGCATCCGACTGGGTCGTTGAAAAGCGTAAGGGCGTTGATGACGATGGATGGGAGGTGGGTGCTTGTGTTTGTGATTTGAGTGTGTTTTTTTAACTTCGGAATGATGTGTATTTGAAGTGTCAGATCTTGGTTTATATGTTTTCAACCGCTACTGATGTCGTGCCCACACGCACCATCAGGACCTCTTGCTGTCAAAGTACTTCCTGGCATGTCTCTTTCAAAAATGTAATCATAATTTCATCTCTGTTTGTTTTTTGCAGTATGCCATCAACTGGAGCACAGGCTGGGTCGATCGCGTCAATTCCCATACATTTGTCCGCCGCAGAAAATGGACCCGCGAACGGCGTCGTTTGATCGCGCCAAGCCCAGGTGTGTACATGCAATGTTTTGTGTGTGCACACATATCTGCTCCTGCGTGTGATGCAAGCTAATATACGCAATTCGCTCTTACGCCCGTGCATTGCATACCATCCATTTTGCAGTGATTTCGGCACGCGTGGAAAGACCACAATCGAGCTCGCCACTGAAAGCGACACCGTCGCAGCAGTCACAGCAACAGCAACAATTGCAATCGCAATCGCAATCGCAGGTCCAACCCCAAGGGCCGACACGCTCACAACCACGCGCTATTGAAATTTCTCAGCAGGATGCAAAGCGATCACAGCAGCAGCAGCAGCAACAACAACAACAACAACAATTGTCGCAAGTTTCAAATAAGCTGGCCACCATTCCTCACTCTGTTGAAGAAGATCTTCCAGCATCGGTGCAGACTAGCGGCGATTCGCTTGTGAGCAAGGTCTCGCGGATGGTGCGCTCGCCCACCGTCGCATCTCGCACACGCACAGGAGCCGTCACCGAAGGCTCTGACTCGCGCAATTGGACGCCCGAACGCACACCGCCCACAAGTCCTGCGCAGAGGGCACTCAGCCCCGTCCCAATACTCGATGGAGACGCACTTCCCCTGCCTATATCTGACATTCACCACGCATCAGAGACGCAAGGTCGTGAACGCGATCACCACTCTGGGTCCGAGACGAGCGTTGTCAGCAACGAAAGCTCAAGCACATTTGTGGCGCGTGATGGGGCGATGAACCGGAGTGGAAGCACGACCAGCTGGGGTAGCCAACAGGCACCGCCCGAGCTGCGTGCGCGTGTGTACGCTAACCGGGACAAGCGAATGGAGGAGAAGGATTCGATGATCTCGTTCTTGAAGGACCAACTGCAGAGGACGATGGAGAAGCAGCTCAGGATGGATCGGGAAATGATATCGCTGAAGAAAGGGGAGAGCGAGGAGGTGAAGGTGCTTGAAGAGAGGCTCGCAAGGTCCGATGAGAACGGACGGCGCATGGCAAAGATGGTTGCGGATCTGCAGAAAGAGCTCAAGGACAGGTGAGTTCTTTTGCCATTGTGTATGTCGTGTGTATCTCCGTGTGTGCGTGTGTGTTTGTGTGGGTATGTGTATGTCTGTATGTGTGTGTCTGTATGTGCCTGTGTGTGTTCGTGCGAGTGAATGAGCATGCGGATCAACAATATTTAAATGTAACGTCCGTCTCGGCCGTACCACGGACTTTGACATTTTGTGCAAACAGCAAAGCGGAAACTAAGGAAGTAAAAAGGCGCGCTTCAACGGCGGCGCCAAAAGCAACCCTCCCCCTCCCTATCCCAGAGGTGAGATTCACTATTTCCCACCCACTCTGTCTCGCACTGCGTTTTTCGCCAATGTGTTATCATTGATCTCTTCAGTGGCTGGCTGTGAATATAGGCATTGACCGTATTGCAAATTTTCGACAGCTCAACAAACGACCATTATGTATCCCATTTCACAAATACAAAACGCAACAAACAAAACAAAAAAACAACACAAAAACGCACACACACACACACACACACACACACTGCAGGCCATACCAGCGGGCAGCATGTCAGCGCCGGCGTCCCAGTCGGTGTTGGCTGCATCTAACCCCGCAAACGATCCGCCGACCGCCGCCAGTGCCAGTGATGTGACGGAAGTTGTGTACGAGAACCAGCGCAGCGGGCTGGTTGGTGGATTTTCCACCGATTGGCTTCTCCCAAAACTTGATGCTCGAGGTGCGTGGAGCAGGGAGGATGGAACGCCCGTGTGGCACAAGGACGCCCTCGCACTCCCCGACGACTCATGGGATTGGATTACCAGCTGGGGGATCGACATGTCCGGAAATGTGGACGGCGAGGGTTGGGAGGTTGGTGTCCTGTTGTGAGTGTGTCTGTGTCTGTGATTGTGTTTGGGTTAGTGTGTTTGTGCATATGTGTGTGTGTGCCTGCGTGTGCGTGCGTGTGTGCGTGCGTGCGTGTTTGTGGATCCGTTGGGCATAGCAGTAACTGATTCAACAATTTTCCGTGAGTGTGTGTATGTGCCGTCATGTGTGAGTTGTGACTTTGTGTTTGATGTCTAAGCATTTCATCCGCTTGCCGGTTGCTGTCGCAACCAACAAGTAGTGAACAAAAAGTGTTTTGCATTCTTCCTCCCTCCCTGTGCTGCTGCAGTATGCATTCAGCTGGTGGGAGGGTGCATGGACAAACAGTGCAAGGAGTCACACATTTGTCCGCCGTCGAAAGTGGATACGAAAGCGCGCGAGGAGGCAAGGTATACACGAGCGGGTGTTGAGGTTTTCGGGTGTTACATGATGCGTGCTGCAGATAGTGTACGTGTGTATGTGAGCCACTAGCATGAGTATGATCCAATAGCAACACCAACCCTGACATGGCAATGTTTATGTGATATCGCAACTTATTGTCTCGCAAGAAAAACCCCCCACCTGCAAAATATTGAAAGGCAAGACCAAATATGAAGAAAAAAAACACTGTGTATACTAAGGAGATACATGCATTCCATTGCTTCTCCCGCTCCAAACACAGGGCTACTGGCGGAGGGGACGCCTCTCAGTGCTCTTGCAGTGGGCGAGCGCGCTGAAATACGCAGTCGATCTCTGTCGTTTGTGCCTGTCGAGGGGAGCTCCGTAGTTGCCTTCCCGCCATTCCCCGGCGTGCTCTCCAAACATCGTCCCGATAGCATTGTCAGCATATCATTTCTTGTCGTGTGTGGGCTTCTGTTTCTTGCGCTTGCGCTCTCTGTTGCAATGCACACGCGCGTGAACGGTCTTATCGCAGCAATGGATGGGTCTGATCTCTTGAAGTACGAGCTCAGGAGTGAGGATCAAAAGTGCTTTTGAGTTCGTTGAGGCTGGAAATGAATATGAATGAGTTGTGTGTTGCTTGCCGCAAATTCTATGTTGAACATTTGCGTTTGTAAATACATGACACAAGAAATGCACCTGCTGAACGCATAAGCAAATTTGATTCTCCCTGGGCTTACTATCAACATACATGCACGGCATACAGCTACTGCACATGATCTTCACCGACTGATCCCGCACGTTGTGCATGCTCTAATACCCCTATAGTTCTCTGAATTCATTAAACTACTTCTAGTATGTATGCTGTTTGTATCCTTGCAACAGCACCCTTTTGGAAACGTATTACAACTTAACGAATAGAAATTTGTTTTTGCTGAGATTGTTTATGTTATTTACAGACGCTTTGTGGCACGCAAGCACGATACGCAATTCATATTTGCAAAAACGCAGCAGCAAAAGTGAGCTGTGGTCCGTATAATGCATGACACACAAGCAACACAGGCAAAAGTGACTGACTTCCCACTCAGTCCACCCCCTTTCTGCACACAAAGCAACAGTGCGTGATGCTGCCAATTGGAATTCGCAACAAGGTCAGACAAACTCCAACTGCAATGTGAGGGAGAGGGGGTGGTGTTTACGAAAACACCGGTTGGGAATATAGGATATAGGATAGGGGACAGGAAAGGAACACCCACATGAGCCCAAAAACAGACTCACAACGGGTCGCTCGACCAGCGCATGCAACGGCACACACGGGAACAAACCGACCAGTCACGTGCCCATTTAAGCACGCTCGCCACGGATGCGGCGGGCAAGCTGAATGTCCTTGGGCATGATCGTCACACGCTTGGCGTGGATGGCGCAGAGGTTGGTGTCCTCAAAGAGACCGACGAGGTAAGCCTCGGACGCCTCCTGGAGTGCAGCGACGGCAGCGCTCTGGAAGCGGAGATCCGTCTTGAAGTCCTGGGCGATCTCACGCACCTGTTGTCACAACGACACCCTCAGGCGCGTCAGCAACGGGAACTGGAGACCTCACACGCATAAACCACTTAACATGGAGAGGCAAAGGCCTAGAAAACTGAACATCCTCAAACTTGAAAGTGACGGTGGGACGTGCCACACGACATACCAGGCGCTGGAAGGGGAGCTTGCGGATGAGAAGCTCAGTCGACTTCTGGTAGCGACGGATCTCACGGAGAGCGACCGTGCCGGGGCGATAGCGGTGGGGCTTCTGCTCAGATGAAGCACCAGACAGCACAAATACCCACACGGGATTATTGGCATTTGCAACTTGTCCAACAACACCAACATCAGCATCACACGCAGCAGCACCTGCAGTTGATGAGCTAGACAGAGCATCGCTGTCACTGAAACACACCTTGACGCCTCCTGTTGTGGGCGCCGACTTGCGCGCGGCCTTGGTGGCGAGCTGCTTGCGGGGCGCCTTTCCACCGGTCGACTTGCGGGCTGTCTGCTTCGTGCGGGCCATCTTTTCTTCTTTACCTTGTTTTCCTGGGACGGGGTTGAGGGATTGTACAATCTTTCTCAGACGAGCACATGTGTGCCAATATTTAAACCAGTTTCGCGGAAAGAAAGTGGGACCGTAGTTTCGATGGAGCGTAGGATGCAGCACAGGGAGCACAAAAGAGTGTGTGTGTGCGTGTGTGCAGTGTCGGCGTAACCCACACTATCGGATTTCACTATGGCGCCGCGTGTGATGAAATTCCCCAACCCTTCTTTCATTCACAACGCACTCACAACGCACTCACTATGCACTCACTATGGAAAAGCAAAACAAAAGCGGAGAATGTGATTTATTTATTTTTTGAGCATTCAAATTCAACCACAAAAAAAAGAATTTGTGGTTTGAATGTTCTTTTTTGTATGTGTGCTAATTTCACGCCCAAAAGTGCATTGGGCAACAGCCAATTTGCATCTTCCCATAGTGAGCTCCATACAAACGCGTTTTGATCCGACACAAATGTCCTGATTTACGATTTGGCGGCGGATCAAATGCAATTTTTGTGATGTCATGATTTCGCAATCCAAAAAAACTAAAAGGGAGGGTTACTTTGTGTATGAACACAGGAGGGTTACAAATTGTATTATTTCGTCATTGACGCTTTAGAGGAGGATCGACTGGCTAACTTTTGCGAGAGACCGTAAAAAAATGTTATTGTAAATGATGTCATTCATGCGTCACGATATTCAAAATTCGCGCGCTTTTCGGCCCATTGACAAAAAGTCAGTTTTGAACAACACACACGACTGCAAAAGATTACAGGCAGCAATACAACATAAATCAATGTATGAGCTTTTGTGTTGATTATTCGCAACAGCCGAATCATGGCACAAGCACGTGCCCCTGTCGGCGACTGGGACAGCGGATCAGAGGGCACAAATGACGGGAATGATGGCGGCGTGTACACGGGCACACCGAAGAGCAGTCATGTGGATGTGCGACCAGTTGAGCGCCAGTTGAATGCACTCGAACCGACTGCGGAGCTGTTGGAGTACTATCGACAACGCGTCGCAGAGTCTGATGATGAGCGGAACGAATTGCTTGAAAGGATCGATAAGCTTGAAGTGGCGCAAGAGGAACTGGTGCGTAATCTCCCGACCCTATCGCTCGCAATGTTCCCCTTGCCCATTATCCAACTCAGACTTGTCGCTGTGCAATATTTGATCTGGGGAAAGAAGTATGTCGTGGCCTATTGATGAGCTCTAGTCAGAATTCCTTTTTTTGACGATATGTATTGGGAGAACTCATCGTTCACATTTTTATCTAGCCTGACTTCTGGTGATTGATTTAATTGTTCTGTGCGCAGCACAAACTCGAGTGGCAACTCCACCAGCGCGATGGAGAGATTCGCGGGCTTGAAAAAAACCTGGGTGAAGTCGCCCTTGGCTTACAGCAGGAGCGCGAGAACTGCGTCCGGCTGTATGCGGAAAACGAACGCTTGCGCAACCAGGAGATTGAAGATCGCAAAAAGATCCGACTGCTTCTCACCATGACGCAACCTGTTGTGCCTGAAACTACCTACATCAAAAGTGAGGATGAGGCTCCACTTCCGCGGCGCATGTGCCCACCACGACAATTGGATGGTCGGGGACCGGGAGGGCACAAACGGCCGCCGTTGGTGTCTACCTATGCATCTCGCCCTGCTACAGATGCAGGTTCAGCAGGCGCATCTCGACGTGTTAGCGAACCGGCATCCGACAAGGAGGCTAAAGCTAAAGCTGAAATGGAAAGTACATCCAAGGAGAGTATCATGCTTGAACTCGAGTCGCTTCGTCGGCAGGTGGATGCGCAGAAGGCGCAGTATAGGCAACACGTCGAAGCGCTGTATGAAGATCGCGTGCGTGCCGAACTAGCCGAGCAGAAGCGGAAGGATCGCGATGACGTTTCGATCGCACGGTTGGGTGAGCGCGTTAAGGAGCTTGAGGGGTCGCTGGTTGATACAACACGGCTGCTTGTGGAGAGCCGTTGCCGGTGGCGGCGAAGGGAGTCGCGACTGGTTGAGGACAACGCGCGCCTGTCATTCAACGCGCAGAGAGCGCAGGAGATGCTCGACAGACACCGGATTGCAGCAGCGCGGGACGCTGTTGCCTTTAGAAAGGAAGTGCGGGAGCAGGGCGAGTCGCTTGTAGCAATGTACCGCCAGCAGAGCCTTGAATTGGAAGACAAGTACGCCAAACTGAGGGAGGAATATGGTGCCATGAGATCGGCTCTCACTGCGGCGGCGGAGCGTCTATCCGAAAAGCTGAGACTAGAGCGATCCCAACACGAGCGAGTGAAGCGGCGGCGTTCGATGGAGAAGGAGGGCTTCCGAGTTGAAATCGACACGCTGAGGTCGAGCGTAAAGACGCTGGAGCGCAGTCTTGTCGAGTCTGCGGCATTGCTTTCGGCGCTGAAGGCACAGGTGCGCGTGCAGGCGGGCGACGGCGTGAAGGGATCGTTGGGCGTTGGTATCTCCACGCGCGATATTGACGCCCTGCGGATCATCTACGATTCCGCGAGGCAATCAAAGGCAGTCGCGGGTGAGCTCCAGTACCTCAAGGCCAAGATATACGGACTGGAAACGGATCTAAAGAGGGTGTGAGCTTTACGTGAATTTGCCATCAACGCAGTCCGCCTTCCCCTCCCCGTAGTGACTGCTTGTGTGTACCGGCACCGTCCCGCATATATCCGCTCCTCCCAACGTCTGGACTCAGAATCATGAAGCACGAGCCTATTTGTCGTTTGGAATAGCGGTCTAATTAACGGCGGTTCGTTTGTATTCATTCTCGTGTGCGTTCTGTTGTTGTTGTTTTTTATATATCTTTGAATCTGCCTTGTGTATTTGCGTGCGGCGGCTGCGTGCGTTTCTATGTGCAAAAACGTTCCTTTATGTGTCTGCCTCTGTAACTTACCCCGCCCCCCCCTCCCCCGTCTGCATTTTACCGTTGTGGAGACCCCAAAAAAATACTTATTATTCCAAACACATTGGACGCACTTTGCAATGAAACTGTGGCTCATTGCCAAGATGGCGCGTCCTAATCGAGTCTGTAAATGGCATAATTTAGACGTAATGGCCGAACATTGCATTCAAAATAAAACACGGTTGTATTGAAGTCAATGCCGTGTCTGAGCTCACTTTGAGGCAGCGGGTTCAAGCAGGAAGAGTGTCGCCGCCCGCACAATGGCCTCGCGGGAACAGAGGGCCTCCTCTGCGATGCCCAACTCCCGCAACCGTCGCTTCAATATCAGCGTAAAACGTTCCTGTGAAAGCGAAGCAAAGGAACCATATAGAAACCGTTGGTGCAAGTTAGTGGGTTGACAAGACAACATGAACACAGCCCGTGACACTACATCAAAGAAACAAATAGAACAGCGAACCAAACTGGCTAAAACACACTCACGCACACACGCATACACGAGCATAAGCACACGTACAGACAAGCGAACACACACGCACACAAAAAGCGCTCACGCACACTTTCAAAATCGGGTCTTTCAGTCGTCCTCATATCATTGGATTGCGTTGTCTCGGTGTGATGGCGCACAGCAGATCGAGCGGTGTTCGGGGATCCACAATCGACATCCCACGCTCCCGACGACTGCCGGGGGGACGCGGGTGCGCGGGGGAAGGCACAGCCCCACTGATTCTCCACAGACTCCCCAGAGTGCACAGACGAGGTGCGCGACGCACTTCTCGCGAGAAGAGCGGTGCCTCGGTGTCCTTTGGCGTGGCTGCCATCCTCACGCCTCAGAAGGTTCTGCAGCAGATGGACGTTTTCGATGGTGAGTGGCGATGCCTCCATAGTGCTGTGGTCGGCGTCGCGGGGACGCAACGCAAGCCCTCCATGAGAGGTCTTTTCTCCGAATGAATGTGCTCTCAACAAGAGTGGATGCGATTGCACACACGCCGGGGAGCTCGACCTCCGAAAGAGCGAAGGCGATGGGGGTGAGTTAGACGAAACATCCAGTCCCTCATCCGGGGGTGTGCGCCCTGCAGTCACGTGCATCGGAAGTTTTCCCCGCGAGTCTATCTCGCGCTCGGGGACGGCACTCAGCGGCGGCGTTGACATTCGACGCATAGGTTGAGCGTCGTGTGAGGCCGCTGAGATGCCGCCGTATGCACTCGAGTGAGAGGCTGATCTTCGGTGCCCTCCAGCCACAACGGAAGCGCTCGAGGAAGGATATCCCTGCAGATCCGACTTCATTGCTGTTGTTGTTGCGGCTGTTGTTGTTACCGCTGTTGTTGATGTTGTTGTTGCGGGAGGGGCTGTCGATCCAGTGACCCCAACACGCCCTAATATGCTGCGGACGAGACTGAATGGAGAGTAACCGCGGGGTGTTTGGGCTGTTGCTTGCTCCTTCATGGGCAACGCCTTCTTGGAGGCTACCAGGTCGACGGTGATGTCCACCCACACGCGGTGGCCAAAGCGCGTTCCGTCGGGAAGGGATAGCCGCCAATATCTGTAAACGGCAGATTGGATGCGTGTGAGTGCGCGCTCATATTTAGACATATTTTCAGACATTGGACCGCACAAAAAATATAAATGCATGACTAAATCTGCAGTAGCCACAAAAAACACAGCCGACGAAAGGGTTCCGACAACGTGACCCACCCGACATGCCTTCCCTCTTCAGCGGGCGCAACGAGCTCAATGGCAAGGTCGCGCTCTTCGCCAGGCTTTGTTGGTGCGATTGCGAGTTCAGTGACGCCGCCCATTGAATTGCCGCCTTCGGGGGGGGGGGGGGGGGGGGGGGGGTTGTTGAAAAGAGGGAGAAAATTGCAATACTTCAGTTCCATGATCAGGTTGATTGCCATCGACCATAAGTTCCGACAAACTATGTGAAAGGAGTGCGAACCGAATCGGCTTTGACAATCATCTCAGTCTTGCCTGTGTTTTTCACTCTTTCTACTAATTACTAATGGAGATTGACAGAAAATGTAGGATTCAAGTATATGCCTGTCCGTCGACGCAATAACCAGAAGAGATGTAGGATTTCAAGTCAGAGTCTTGGGCACTGTGCCCATGGACTCCAACCGGGAATATGTGTGTGTGTGTGTGTGTGTGTGTGTGTGTGTGTGTGTGTGTGTGTGTGTGTGTGTGTGGAAACACTTGAAAT
>CALSCR010000438.1:0-19339 GCA_943704495.1 Pigoraptor chileana
GGGGGGGGAGGAGGGGGAGCAGGAGCTATGTTAATCCAGCGCCACTGTATGTGCGAATATAACTGCTCCACAGTGGATGCAATGCCCACCTGTCGCTTGTGGAGTGCCCGCAGACGCAGCTTTCCTGTTGAGAAAACATCGAATCAAAAGTCTCAGAGTGAGTGTGAGTGTGTGAGTGGTAGAAGGTGGGATTTCAAAGTCATAACCAACAAGGGATTGGGGATTTGGATTGACACGCGCTCAAGCTCTTGCAACGGTTGACAAAGACGGACGTGATCGAAGGGTTCAAGTACTGGGTTAGGCGCTTGCCTGTGAATTCCACACACACACAAGCACACACACACACATGCACACACGGACGCACACACGCCGCACCTCCACTTGTCGTCGGGCGTCCTGTGCAACGCATTCGCGTCGCCATTGGCAGGTTTTGTTGGTGTCGACAGTGCCAGCGCACGTTGCAATGTTTGTCTTCGCGTAGTATTGCATGGTGAAAGTGGTGATACGAATCGATTGTCAGATACACTGTCGACCGTGAGTTCCGTCTGGAAGAGAGTGTGTGCATGCGTATGTGGCCAATGGTGCGTGCGTCGTCTACAACAAGCACCCTTTTCATACTAAACGAAACCGTTCACTCTCGAATTGCACCTGATAATGAAGTGACTTACAAAATCCACACAAACGGCATCCAGGGCGGGCGTTCACAATAAACTTACTCTCGCTCTATTGATTGTAAGGCATCCTGTTCCGCATTATCGAGCTCCGAAGCAAGTCTTTTGCGCGCAATGTCGATCGGACTTTGAGGTGCCGCGCCTTAAACAAAGGGAAACGGTGAAAGTGGCGTGATTCAGGCGTCGGATATCGATGTGCTTCAAGGCCACTTTACAACAACAAATAAGACTGCGAAGACTGCAACATGTTGATGCTCTTTTCAAGCACACGCAAGAAAGCAATAGTGGAGGTGATCACACCATCCGGAGACAACAAGTGTCACAACGTTGCGGTTCGTACCATGCTGGCCGAGTCCGTCCAGCGGTTTCCGAGGACTACGGTTGCACAAGATTAAATAAGTAGGATTCAAGTCAGTGTCTTAGACGCTGTGCCCATGGACTCCACAGCACAAGATTAAAGGAAGACAACTCAGCAATTTAGCGCATGAAAAAGAATTCCATGCTATCTATTGCATGAGACAAACGTATCCAGACAAATGGCCAGCGCATCATGAGTTGCTTCGTGTGATTTGCAAGCACAGTAAATACTAATGCAACCAAGAACAGGAAATTGAGTGCAGTCACACAGTCGCACCACACAAACCTCGCCATATTATGCTTTGCACTATTGACCCTTGAGAGAGAAATTGTGGAAAGGGGGGATGTGGTGGTTGTAGGGGGGTGGTGTGAAATGTTGACGGATGGACAAATTCAATGACCGAGCTGAAAGAGAGAAATCCTCAGCGCATGCATAGCCATTGCTATCTCCCCGCTGTATTTATGCTGCTTTGTAAAAGACAAGGGGGCGCAATACGTAACCACAGTTTATGTGCAAAAGCTTCACGAAAAAGGAAGACAGCGGCAGATCGCCCCGACTAAGCTTATTAAACTTAGTACTGACGAGTTGAGCTTGATTTTGTATCCAGCCAATTATCGAGTTCGCGCCAGTCTTCAGCGGCACGTGATTGGGCCTATTTTTTTTTCAAAGGCGATGATAGATCAAAGCTCCAAAGTGACTGCGACTGCTTGCTAATCACTGCCACTGCAAAATGAAATAAGACGAATTGTCCTTGCACACCTACAAATGTTCATGGGTACAATAATGTCCATTGGCGCCACTTGCGCGCATACAAAACACACGCAGGTGACTCAAGCCGACAAAGAGGGTGCCAGTGTGAGACAGAATATGCAATGACGCCACCACGGGCGTCACCCACACATTTGCGCACACACACACACACACGCGCGCGTACATAGACAGAAAAATACGCATCAACACGGCCATGCGGAGACAAGGATCAAAGCGGGACAGCAGCGAGTAAAAGGAGCAGAAGCATATAACACGGCAGAGAACAGGACGCAGGTCTCTCGACACATTTAGCTGTACAGGTCGTCATCGTTGTTGGCGCCCTGGTCAAAGCCCGCATTTGAGGGGGCCTCGCCCTCGGGGAAGCGGAAGTTGGATCCGAATCCGCGGCTCTGCTGTAGCGTCTCAGAGAACATCTTGTACTTCTTGATGTCGTTGTCCGACACAGAGCGGCGCGCAAACTTCATCGACTCCTCAAAGTGGTCCTTGCGAATCTCGGGGACCGGGTCAACTTCCTCGGTATCCATGCTCGCAGTACCGGCCTCGGCAAGCTCACGCTGGCGCCGAATGTCCTTGTCAATCGACTCGCGGATGGCGAGCTTCACAGCCTGTTTATTACGTAAACAAAAATGCACAATGAAGGTTCAGAGAAATGCTAGAACATCCTGAACAGGGACAGGACAGGCAATATCAATTCATAGAGGAAACACATAAACAAAACAAAAAAAACACTCACCCGCTGGCAAATCTCGGTGAGATCGGCACCGCTGAATCCGTTTGTGACCTTGGCGAGGTAGTCGAGGTCGACATCAGCCGCAACGGGCGACTTCCGCAGTGCCGACTTGAGGATGTTGGCACGCGACTTCTCGTCGGGAAGGGGAATGTATATGAGCTGGTCGAGGCGGCCGGGACGCAGAATGGCAGAGTCGATGATGTCGGGCCTGTTTGTGGCTCCAATGATAAAGACGTTCTTCTTCGCGTTCATGCCGTCCATTTCCGTGAGGATCTGGTTGATCACACGGTCAGCCGCGCCACCCGCATCGCCGCCACCGCCGCCACGGGCCTTGGCGATGGAGTCGAGCTCATCAAAGAAGAGGACGCACGGGGCGGCCGCTCGCGCCTTGTCAAACACGTCGCGGACGTTGGCCTCAGACTCACCGAACCACATTGTGAGGAGCTCGGGTCCCTTGATCGAGATGAAGTTGGCCTGGCACTCGTTGGCAATCGCCTTTGCAAGCAGCGTCTTGCCGCATCCGGGGGGGCCATAGAAGAGCACGCCCTTCGAAGGCGTCATGCCAAACTTGAGGAACTTGTCGGGGTGCTCCACAGGGTACTGCACCAGCTCCTGCAGTTCCCGCTTGACGTCCTCAAGACCACCAATGTCCGTCCACGTGACCGTGGGAACCTCCACAACGGCCTCGCGCAGCGCAGACGGATTCGACTGCTGGAGCGCGTGCTGCTCGACACAAAGACAATACGAAATGAGGAAGGGAAAGAAATCCATGTCAGTTGTTGCGTTGAAGAATAACGCAAATGTGGCACAACAACACCATAAGCACAAAAATACAGACGCGCACGTGAACACAACTGTACTCACGCGGAAGTTGTCCATCGTCACGGCCAGCGAGTCAAGCACGGCAGCGTCAATGGTGTCCTCCTCCAGATCAATGAGATCCATCTTCTCGCGGATCTGTTGGAGAGCAGCCTCGGAGCAAAGCGCCGCAATATCCGAACCAACGTAACCGTGTGTCTCGTTGGCAATCTGCATGAGAATGAAGCCGAAATTGATAAACAAAGTCAGCAAGTGTGTGCAAATCAACACGCACAGAGCAACAAACAACTAAGAGCAACAAACAACCAATAGCAATCACACGAAGGAAGCGCACCTTCTCAAGATCGACGTCAGTGCCGAGCTTCATGTTCTTCGTGTGGATGCGAAGGACCTCGAGGCGACCCACGGCATCGGGAATGCCAATGTCAACCTCGCGATCGAAGCGACCAAAGCGTCGGAGCGCAGGGTCAATCGAGTTCGGGCGGTTGGTAGCTGCCATGACAACAACGTTGCTGCGCTGCTTGAGGCCGTCCATCAGCGTGAGCAGCTGTGACACAATGCGCCTCTCCACCTCGCCGTGCGTCTGCCAAATTAACACACATAATGGATGTTATGGTTAGTAATTGCACAGAAACGAGTTTCGATCAGCCAGTCGATTGCTCCATCATAGATAGGCAACACAAAGGGGCAGCAATAGCGGTTTTTGCGGTGGAAAGAAGCTACGAACCTTCTCGCGTTTAGGAGCAATCGAGTCGACCTCATCAATGAAGATGATGGCGGGTGAGTGCTTCTCCGCCTCCTCGAAAGCCTTGCGCAGGTTGTTCTCAGACTCGCCGGCCAATTTGGACATGATCTCAGGGCCGTTGATGAGGAAAAAGAATGCGCCAGTCTCGTTGGCAACAGCGCGCGCAATAAGAGTCTTGCCGGTACCGGGAGGTCCATACAGAAGGATGCCTGAAGAGGGAGGGAGGCAAACAGGGACGAACGTTCCAAAATAAGCATAGGATCACCAATGTACGCACGCAGTCGTCGCAATACAATAGTACTATTCCCGTGAAATGTCTGGTGAGCAGTGTGGATGCAGCAATATGCAACGACACCAGCACGGTACGCACCGCGGGGAGGCTTGACACCAATGCTCTTGAAGAGCTGCGGGTGGCGGAGAGGGAGCTCAACCATCTCCTTGATCTGTGCGAGCTGCTTGCGGACGCCACCAATATCGTCGTATCCCACTTCGTTCAGTTTATCTTCCTCGTCCTCGCGCTTGATGGGATCGCCCTCACAGTGGATGACAGTGTCCGGTGCGACAATGCAATACGGAGAAGGATCCGTCTCGACAACCTTGAACTCAACCGCCCTCATTCCGCCACGGACAAGGAAGAGATCGCCTGAAAAATGTCAATTACAAACAATTGCAATCAGCGACAACCACCATTAAGTTCCCGATTCATGCACACTAGAGCAATACAATGAAAACACATAAAAGCACATGGGGAAAAACACTCACCCTTGCGGAGGGGACGATATGCTTCGATGAAATAAGGCTTGAGGTAAACATCGAACAGATTGCCAGTAAGGCCCTCGATGGTGTCGTCAATAGGCAGCACATGGATGCGCTTGCCATAGGGAACATCGGGGCACGCATGGACGCTGACGACATCTCCGAGGCGAACACGGAGGTTGGTTCGCACCACTGCAACCCAAACCAAAGCAATGCTCAGTATAACTAACACAATCGGCATGAACTGCAGTTACATAGACAATTTCAGCGCCGATCCACTTGACAAGGGCATTTGAATTGTTGGAAAGTCCATCACACACACACACACACCTTTGTTCATACGAATCCTGTCGTCTGAGCAGCTCTCGTCAGCAAGAACGATGCACACTGTGTCGCGGCGCTTCTTTCCCTTCAGGAGAACAGTGTCTCCACGGAAGAGCTGAAGCTCGTCCATCTTGGCCTGCGAGAGAGAGACGACAGAGTTGTCGTCGTTGACTGCATCGTCCACAATCAGGCGGTGAGGAGCCGCCTTCTTGTTAAGAATCGCTGTCGCAAAAGCACTGTGGGGGCGGAGAGGGGGAGAAAAAAACAGGTTCAGCATTGTCGCGAACTCATCATGCCATGACAACGCACGTTACATGAACCGTGGGAACAATTGATCCAACTGGATGCCACAGATTCACGCCAGTTGACATCAACCCACTCTTCCTTTACTGGCCTTGCCATGTTTCTACCACGCCTTCGCGGAGGAGACAACGATTATAATCTGATGGAAACAGTGTGTTCATTCAAAGCAGCACAGTTAGATGCGAGCCAACGAAAAGCGTGACAATAAGTAACAGTCCAAATTCCATAACATCTTTTCAATAACTCACCTGAGCAAGTTACAAACGAGAGCAATAAACTCTTTTAGAGGTCAAAGTATACAAGTACGAAAGATAGATTGTATTATTCGGATAGATGGATTAGAACTGGATGCGTGAACATGTTTTATCACTCACAACGAGTGGATCCTTTTGCGAGGTGTAGGTGTGTGTGTGTGTGTGTGTGTGTGTGTGTGGGTATGTGTGTGTCTGTGTGGCAATCTAAACAGGTGATGATGACTCGCATATAATAATAATTCTTGTTCAGTATACACACTGTATGAAAACGATTTCGCAAAATAATTGCTTGATGGTTTACGCTGACATCCCAGAAAAATTGTTCTGTGTCACGTGACTCATGTAACTGCCGAGATGGCGGTTAGCTCCGTCTTGGTTTTGCGAGCTCTCGTTTGATTCTGGCATGCGCATCTCAGCTTGACACGTGCAAGTGGACGAGCAGGCGGGCGACGCAGGGAGAGGCGGTGATCTTTTGCATTATTCTTGCAAGCGAGCCTTAACTTTAAAGCCCCAAGCCACTGTCTCTATTCGTGCTCATATAACCGCAGCACGTGTACTCACGTGTTCTCACGTGTAATCATGGCCCCGACTTCAAAGTCGCCGTCTGGCGGCAAGCGTGGCGGTGGTGGTGGCAGGGGATCTGGCAGGGGTGGCAGTGGCAGGGGGTCTGCCAGGGGTGGTGTCGGTGCACGCGGCAGTCGTGGCGGACGGGGTGGACGGGTGGACGGGGTGGCTCTCCCGGCAGAGGCAGAACTGCTTTTAAGGCTGCCAGCAATGGCGCAACTCGGAAGGATGCGAACGGTAAGTCCGTCGCATGCTGCTTCGTCTGTTCCCTCTGCATCCTGCCCACCTCTTCACAGCTGAACACGTGACATTATAATTCGATGCAGCCGATGATGATGACGAGGGCAGTGCCTTTGATTTGGATGCGGCGCCGGGTGGCTTTGGTGATGCCGGCTTCTCGTCGAATGTTGCAACGTATACGCAAGAAAGCAGTGCAGAGGAAGACGACGATCTCGACGACGGTGAGGAGGGGGCAAGTGACGGGGAAAGCGCGGGTGCTGAAGATGGGAATAAATCTGCAACAAAGACGGCTGTGCGGAAAACGGATAAAGCGGGACGCAAGAGTTCGACGGCGACCGCGGGATCTGACGACGACGACGAGGACGCCGTCGACGATGCCATCATCGTAAACCGCGCCAAGCGTGCAAAGGGAAAGAGCGGTGGCTTCCAGTCGATGGGTGGGTTGCGATCCTGTGGCTCTGTGAGTGGAATTATTTTAGGGGCTCCTGGGGTCATTCTGACGGCTTGCTGTTTCCGCCTGCAGGCCTCAGCTATCCCATTTACAAGGCCGTCATCAAGAAGGGATACAAAGTGCCGACGCCGATCCAGCGCAAGGTGTGTGCGCTTGCCCATGTGCCTGGCGCTAGTTTCGCGGCCGTTGCTCGTGCTTGTGCTTGCATGATTCAGCACCAGATCTCGCCGTGGTTTTGTTCACGTGAGGCTTTGTCATTGAGCCGCCCTTTTTGTGTGTATGTGTGTGTGTGCTGTGGTGGTGTGTGTGCAGGCAATCCCCTTGTTGATGGACGGCAAGGACATAGTGGCGATGGCGCGCACGGGATCGGGAAAGACGGCCGCTTTCCTTCTCCCAATGCTCGAAAAGTGCGTACTCTGCTCGTTTTGTGTCGATGACACGCATTGGCCATGTAACAGCTTGTTGCGCCACCACACAGGCAGAGATAGCTGCCTCCTACGATTGTCCATCACGATAAACCATACTCGCCCGACTGCAATTGCCATCCAAGCCGTTGTTAGAATGCGCGCCTGCTGATGCATCCACATTTCTCACGCAAGCATACCTGATCCGACCGTGTTTTTACTCATCTCTTGTCTCCGAACGCTTAATTTACTCGCTCTCCAGGCTCAAGTCTCGCCAACCGGGCGTGGGCGTGCGCGGTCTCATCATGACGCCCACCCGTGAACTCGCCATGCAGACGCTCAAGTTCACGCGGGAGCTTTGCAAATTCACCGACCTCCGCTGTGCCCTCATTGTCGGAGGCGACAGTATGGATGCGCAGTTTTCCTCAATGCACGACGGACCCGACATTGTCATTGCGACGCCCGGTCGCTTCTTGCACATTGCCGTCGAAATGGATCTCAAGTTCCCCAACGTTACGTACGTTGTGTTTGACGAAGCCGACCGTCTGTTTGAGCTCGGCTTGGAGGAGCAACTCCGGGAAATCCTTGCGCGGCTGCCGGAGGAGCGACAGACATGTCTGTTCAGTGCCACACTACCGCGATTGATTGTGGATTTTGCGCGTGTTGGATTGCACGATCCCGCGCTCGTACGCCTTGACTTGGACACGAAAATCAGCGAGAACCTCAAGCTTGCGTACCTGAGCGTGCGCAAGGAAGAGAAGCCAGCCGCACTCGTGCATCTAGTGATGCGGGTCATCGGAATTCAGCCGATGACTGCCGAGGAGCGCGTGCAGAAGATAGAGGAGGACAAGGACAGCGGTGCAAAGGGCAAGAAAGGCAAGAAGGGCAAGAAGGGCAAGAAAGACGGGAAGAAGGAGGACTCGAAAGATGCGGATAATGACGACGAGGACGGTGGGGACGATGACGGCGACACGCAGAAGAAGGTGGCAAAGGCAAGCGGAGTCGATGCCGGTGGCGGCTCCACGATCGTGTTTGCGTCGACGCGGCACCACGTTGAGCTGCTTTGCGAATTGCTTGCAAAGGCGGGCGTGGACGCGTCCCACGTGTACGGCAACCTCGATCAGACGGCGCGCAAGATCAATCTCGCCAAATTCCGCATGGGCCGCAGCAAAGTCCTCGTGGTGACGGACGTTGCTGCGCGCGGCATTGACATTCCACTCCTCGATAATGTCATCAACTACGATTTCCCGCCAAAACCAAAGCTGTTTGTGCATCGTGTCGGCCGCGCGGCCCGTGCTGGCCGCAGCGGCACGGCGTACAGCCTCGTCGCCCCGGATGAGTTTCCGTACGCACTCGACCTGCACCTCTTCCTTGCAAAGCCAATCATTCTCGCCGTCGGCAACGTCGACGATCTCCCCGATGATTCGGTGATGGGAGTCTATCCCCAGGGTGTGATGGAGGACGACCTCGAGTTTGTGCGCCTGGCCATCGAGACATCGTCAGACCTCATTGCACTCACGCGCGTCGTTGACAATGCATACAAAATGTACCTGAAGTCCCGTCCGCTGCCGTCGTCGGAGAGCGTCAAGCGAGCAAAGGAGCTGATGGCGCAGGGCCAGGTGTGTGCGCACCCCATATTCAAGGGGCGTGCCGGCGCGGACAAGTCGTACATGGACATTATCAACGGCGTGCGGAACTACCGCCCCGCCCAGACCATTTTTGAGATCAACCGATCAAACAAGGATGCCGGGGCCCTCATCATGCGTGGAAAACGCGCAAACGACAGCAAGAGCATTGCGCGGAAGCACGAGGACCTCAAGGCGCAGATTGAGTTTCAGAGGAGGGCGGCGGTCGATGCATACGCGTCGGATGACGGTGACGGAGATGACGCCACAGTCCCCAATGTCGGCGACGACGCTCCCACGAAGAAGCGAAAGCGGGGGGCGGCGGCGACCGACGATGACATTGTCACTGCGTGGGTGTACTTGCTGCTTGCCTGTGTACATTGTTTGTCTGCTTTGTTTGAAACGTTTCGCAATGGGTGCGATGGGTTGTTTTCGGTGGCGCACTTCTGGATGGATGTCTAGGTGGTCTTTTGATGCTGGGGTAGTTGGTGAGTGCATCCTGTGCTCATCACTTGAACTGGCGGTGTCACTCATGTGAGCATATTCGCGTTATTATGTTGCATACCCCCTCCAGGTTTGACGTTGTTGTTGGCCAGAGGAAGAAGCCGCGCACGACCGACACGACAACGCTGACGACCGGTTTTGGCGCGAAAGACCAAGACGACACTCCAGGCACGCGAGGCATCCGCGACGATGAGCACTTTATCCGCTACAAACCCGCCGACCACAACGCAGAGAAGGCGCTGTCGGTGCGCGAGCGGACTGTGGGGGGCTTCGAGTCGTTTCGCACTGCGGCGGACACGGCGGTGATGGAGGTCGCCGGTGATGACGGTGAGACGATCAAGCGGGAGCGGAACCAGATGAAGTGGGACCGGAAGAAGAAAAAGTATGTGCGTGAGTCGGACTTCGACCAGGGGCCCAGCAAGAAGAAGATTCGCACGGAGAGCGGAGCGTTTATTCCGGCAACGTACAAGATGAACAAGTACAAGGAGTGGAAGGAGAGGAACAGGGTGCATGGCCTGCCAAGCGGGGTCGTGCCCACCGCGGCCACGGTGTCGTTTGACGACGACGGGAACGAGGACGAGGGTGGGGACAAGAAGCGGAGGGGAGGGCATTCTGGAGGTCGGGGAGGGAAGGGGTCCAAGGGAAAGGGAGCGGGCGACAGGGGCGACAGGGGCGACAGGGGCGGCGATGGGAACGAGGCGAGGAGCCCGCGCGGAAGCGGAGGCAGGGGTGGACGGGGCGGCCGGGGAGGGTCGTCCGGTGGCGCACGTGGGGGCCGCAATGCCGGCGGAGCGTCGGCGACCGGCGGCAGCGCCAAAAAGAGCCCCCGGTCGGAGCTGAAGTCGAAGGAGCAAATGCTCAAGGTGCGCAAAGTGAAGGACGCGCAGAGCAAGCGCATCCGCGAGAAGCACCGCCGCGAGGCCATCCGAGGCAAGGGCAAGAAGAAGTAAGCCCCTGGCCGCTCCTCTTTGGTCTCAGTTGGCCCGTTAACAGTCCTGCCTGTCAGCCGATGGGGCGACCTGACACACCACCTCGTGACCATCAACAACAACAGCTCCGCCGTTCGACATTGTATTGCTTTTGTGCTGATCAGTATCTGCCGCATAATGAGTTAGTCGGCTCTGAGTCAATGAATGTGCGCGGTTGCTTCGACGACCGTATCGTCCAATTACAGTCAGCGCAATATCGCATGCCGAAACAATCGCTCGGCTGATGACGTTTTTATGGGTCATTTGATTCGCTTCGTCACTGCGGCGGCCATCTGATGGGACTGTTGTATGCCAGTGCTGTACTGGTAGTAGTAGTGTGTGTGTCGGTTGTGTTTGTGTCGTGTCACTTTATGCATGTAAAGATATGCTAAGCGAATCTTCGTGGTAAAGCACCCTCGGCTATGTATCAGGGAACTAACTACCGTAGATCTTTGTCAAACCTCCTTCAGTTGGGGCACTAAAGTCTGTTAATACTGTGACTGTCAAGCCATTGTATGTGACCATTCTGTCGCTGCGACTCAGCTGCTTCTGAGTTGAGTATCTAAGTTTGACGGCTGCATTGACTTGGAGCCCAAAATCTTCGCCCGTCTAACCAAAGAGAACAATCCAACGGCACAACGCCACCCCTCGCGACAGATGAGCTGACAATCGAATGAGATACTGCGCACAGACAACCAATTCCCAAACCCAATCAATATATATATATGTATATAAAACCCGATTTTTCCTTCTTTACAGTTTTTGTACTACAATGGTATTCATAATAATAATAATAATAATGCCATGGATATTAATCGACCAACACTTTAGTCAACATCAATCAAAGTTAACCAGGAAATCCACTTCATCGAAGGGAGACGGATAGACATACAGTCCGACAACGTGCGCCCCGCACACGCCACGGACATGTCGCCTGTCCCACCCGCCATCAACCCAAAAGGACAAACACACATACACAATGCCGACTGCCGCCACAGTTCCACTCATTTTTCTGACGCCGCGCCGTCCTGCAGCGCACGCGTCGTCACAGCCTGAACCGACAGAGTATTACTGGCACTCTCCACCAGTGGCCCCCCTGCCCCCACGGTCCCCGCACTCTCCACCACAGCACCGGTGCTGCCCACACTGGCCACAGTGGTCACAAGTGCCGCACGCGCCGCCGCTGCATCCACAGCGCGCGGTCGCCCCTTCCCCTTGCGCACGGGCGGGGGCTCGGGTGCGCCGGTGGGCGACACAACAGTCGCGGCAGCAACAGCAGCAGGTCGCTGTGCCGTTGCAACTGGCGCCGGTGTTGGTGGCAAAGTCGCGGTGGGAGGATCCCCATCGCCCTTCTTGCGACGCTTTTTTGAGACGGGGGTGTCTACCGTGATTCCGTCCGCATCTTCACCTCTCTTTTTCTTCTTCTTTGGCTTGTTGGCGCCCTCGGCGGCTGCCGTTGCTGCGGCCGCCTGCGACTGCAACGCGGCACTCTGGTGCTTCTCGACCAGCGACGCAAATGTGCGCGCGAGGAAAGCGGAAATCGCCTGCAGCACGCGCGCATCCGTGTGTTCCTGCGTGGTCCGGAGTCTCAGCTGCTCGGCAACGGACATCCGCAGGTTGGCGTGCGCACCCTCGACAACGAGAAGAAAGCTAGGCGCTTTCATTTGCCGCCGCACCTGTTAGGTGAAAAGTGCCATTCAGTAAAGTAGAAAGGCCATTCTTAATGCTGTAGTAAAGCAAGGCCCGCTCACAAGACTGGTCTCCATGGGATTAGAGACAGTCGAAAGCGGGAGTGTTGGTGTGTGCATTTGGCGGACAATGGCAACCTGCCTTCTCCAGAATGGCGATGGGGCTTGTTGTGCACTGCGATCCGACAGCAAAGAAGACTGGCGACGATAGCTGCGATGAAAAGGCCGACAATGCATAAACGCATGATACTAGATGGCACTGCCGTGGAATAAATGTATATGCCTCCAATTATTTTCATATTATATATTACACACACACACACACTAAGCGCATAGTTGATGATTATGCAACACACACGACATTGTTGTTGTGGCCTACCAGCAGCAACGGGCTGGAGGATATTGCCCCCTCGGCGTGCAGGAGAGGAAAGTCAATACAAACGACGGCCGACACGTGCTGCACACGCGCAGCCACCTGAATACACAATAGTGCGCACAAATATGCGGCCAGTCAAGATTCAACAGGGCGATCAACGAAAAGACCAGCAAAACGCGCTTTCATGGGCATGCAACAGCACACGTGCTTCTGTCATCCACAACAAAATCGGACGGTTGACGAGCAAACAGTGCAGAATAAATAATACCTGGCCAATTTTCTAAACAAGACGACAACACCCATATACGCAATGCAACACACACACGACGCATTTCGGAACACAATGAGCATTACGAACACACAAAAACATACCTCGCAAGCCACGCGCGCGCCAACACCACGGCCGATCACCACAATCGGCCGATTGCCATGCCGAGCACGCGTCTGTTGTGTGTATGACGGTGTGAGGGAGGGCACATAAGGGCAGAGAATGCAGTGTTGCGATGTGAGTGCGGAGAAAGGGATCGACGGAACCGGTCTTCCATGGTCAATGGGGTGGTATCTTCCCATGGCACACAACAACCCAATATGTACACACACAAACACAGATAAACATACACATACCACACAAAGAGCATGCAATGATACATCTCAGAAGCCAATGGAGACGCATACACACAGCTGCATCCACGACGAGTGCCATGCCACGAAATTGAACAACATCAAGTGCAGACAACACTTGCCTCTGCGACCTTTGTGGCAAGCGTGAGAAACAGTTCCTCAGCCACAATTACAGACGGTTTTGCCGACGGATTACCGTTGCGGTCTGTGGGCAGACGTACCGCCTCGCCGTCTTCGCCACCCGTCTCCGCATCATCTGCGTTGCGTCGTCGCGCCAAGACATCGACCACAATGAAATTCAGTGAACATTCGCACAAGACAGACCGCATTCCGCAGACGACATATGGCTGACAGGCGCGCATTCATGTGTGATAACATCCCTCCGGCACGCTCTTCTCTCTCTTCAGTACTGATGCGGAGTCCATGGACACAGCGCCAACTAAGACACTGACTTGAATCCTATATCTCTTCAGTACTGATGTTGAGTCCATGGACACAGCGCCTACTAAGACACTGACTTGAATCCTACATCTACGGTACTGGCGAGATAATAATTAACAAACAACGTCAGCCGACAGTCAGTCACCTCGTTTCCCAATGTGGCTGACAGGTTCGACAAATTTGGCCTTCTTGGGTGCGGGCGTGCCTTTCTCGGGTTTTTCGAGGCGGCGCTTTGCAGACTTTTTTCTTCCGGCGCCCGCAGAAGGAACATCAGGGAATGGCGCGGGCTCGACCACGTGAGCAGTGAGTGAGGTGTCGTTTGCATCGCGCGGCTGCTTTCAGTGATGGGCGCGATAATATAACAAGAGAGAAAAGATTCAAATCAGTGTCTTAGGCGCGGTGGCTATGGACTCCACAAAAAGAAAGAGAGAGAGGGCGGAGTGAACGCGAATCAGCAAATATAGGCAGACACAAAACAAACACCCAAAACCGAGGAACAAAACAGTCAAATGTGCAAAGGAATGAGAATATTAAAAAAATAGCAAATTTGTGTGTGGACGACGCACGCACCGGTTTAATGGTGCACGTGATGACCTTGCCAAGATCGCCCAGACTGTCCTTCCACCTGTGTGCCACATGTCCGAATGAGTGCAAAATGGGAAGAAAAATGACCAAATTAAATTAAAATAATAGGGGAAGCACCCCACCCTTCAGATCAAACACTCACTCATTCACCCCTGCAAACAAACCCACACACACACACACACACACACAAAGCCTACCTTTGCATTCGGTGAGACGACCAGCCTTGTTCGTTTGGTGCGAGAATAATGAGGGGTCTTTGATTAGTAGGAAGCAAAAGTGGCGTCAACACAACCTGCACGCGTATCAGAGTGAGCGAGACCGGATACCGTGAGCGAATAATCACAATTGATTCTGTTATATCCACATCACATGAGCACCACCACCACAACCCAAATTTACGCCAGCATTATGTGTATGATACAACGTCCAAGCCACGCAACACACACACACACACACACACACACACACACACACACACACACACACACACACACACACACACACACACACACAGAAAACACGACAAACCATCCTACCTGCGTGCGTCTGTGCGCCATCTCAACGGACGGAAGTGCCGTACATATGATGCGCTGCAACTGGGCGTTGGGGGAACTCGGTCCGTCGCACGCGTTGAATCGGGACGAGGCCGACATCAGAAGAAGGCCACTTGCGTCAAAAAGTTGCGGAATCTGCCACGGAAAACTCAGATTAGTTTTTTTTAATAACGCAAGTATAAACACAAGGCGCCCAGCGGTCCTGCGCATCCACGAGAGATGAAGAATTTTCAGCCACTCTCGAACAATAAAGGACGAATATCTTGCAAAAAGCTGCACAGGATAGAGCATCACACTGCATGCCATCAAATACACCGCTAAAGATCCACAGAAAATCACCTTTGCGTGGAGACACCGAAGTGCGTCTATGTATATCTCCAATCGTTCTCTCTCAAACACGTCTAGAGCACTACCAGAAATGGATGCCACGAGCGACGCGTCCCAACAAAGTTCTCCAAAGAGTCGACGTAGCCGATCCGCAATGCGCTACGCACAACAAACGAAGACGACAGAATTCAGCAGTGGCCAAAAGGCGCCCCAAAATGCAGTGCGAGACATGCAGAATGCACAGGAAATAAAGCCTTTTTGGGGGAAAAAAACATAAGCGCAATGTTCTGACGCAGCCAACCTCGGTGTAAAGGGCAACATTGAGAAGGGCCTCCCTCTCCTTTGATACCGACACAGCCGCAGGAGTGGATGCCCCGCCACTCGGCGATTGTGCGCCGGCACGTGACACTGCGCCGGCCGTCCCCAGTGCCGCTGCCAAGGGGCTCGTCAGGCGCAGCACGTGACATTCGTCCACCCATTCGCACACTTTGGTAACGGCCGCAAATTGAGCGTCACTCCATGCAGGACTGTCATAGGCAATGCGGCGAGGCACATGCATACATGTCGGATTCAGGCGAGTGTAAGGCGCTATGCCCATGGACTTCACAATGCACACGCACACAACAAAACGATCACCAAGAAAACCCCAACATAAACACACACCAGAGCCACAGCTGGCAACGTTAGCTCTGACAGACCGCTCTGTGAGACACCCACCGTTTGATTCCGTCCCAGCACTCATCGAGGGGAGGCAGACATTGCGCAGTGGAGAGAAAGTGGTATCTCGCGGGGGACAGCCAGGCCGCTCGCGCCGACGCTTCCTCCTTACCCACCTGCAATATAGCCAGTAAAACAAATGGATGCATCACCAGTTGATTGCGCTGCACAGCTCCAAGTTTCCAGCAGCTGCAACAACACTCAACCATCATTTTTTCGCGCGCGTTACAGGAAACTTGGCTTTCAAACACCAGCTCTGTGAGCGTGATTCCCACCATGAGACCGGATTTCGTGTCGCTCTTCGCGCCCCCACTCGCAGAAGTTAAATTGGATGCAGCAGGAGCAGGTGTTGCTGTGTGTGGTTGCACGGCTGGCCCCTTCCGCTTCTCCGATACAGTTGCAACAACGGGTGCGGACGTTTTCGTCGACGGCGGGCGTGCATAGGAATGATCGCGCAGGAAGGCATCCATCGGGGAGGCCGGCGCCAGTGCTGGCGGCGCCCCTGGAGCCTGGGGTTTTGCATCCGATGCCCTAACTGCAGTATCCGCAGTGGATGAAAGCGGATGAAGTGTGTTGGGTGCTGGTGTCGTCACTGCCGACGGCGGAGGATGCGGGACCGGTTGGCAGTCCTCCAACTGCGCTTCAGTCGCAGTCGCCATGGCGTGCGAGGGAGTGGGCGGTGCAGTCATCTCTGCGGAAACGACATGAAGAACATTGGTTTGCTACTCGTTACAATACAATGCCGCGATAGTCCTTGTCAACGGTGAGAACGTACATGATGACATCTGCATCTGTTTGTACATATAAGCGTGTACGCACCGATGCAACCCTAGCGAGGGTAGGGTAGACTTGCCCCTTTTTACCTTTATTAGTATCAAAATCGACCGATAATCTACGTATGGACATTAGTTATTCTGTTTTTACATTATTGGGTAAAAGTAAACCTATAGTCCAAAGTAGGAATCTAATCGGTGCATATGCCTCTTTTGGAACGAGCGCTGATGTTTTGCCCTTTGTGGATGTTTACCGAAACAACTCTCTCGCTTCTTTAAATGATCCATTGATTAATCCACAAAGGACAAGACAAAAGTACGCCGTCTCTTTCGCTGGTGACACACACAAGCGCAGCTGTGAATTGTTTTGCGCATCATACGGGTGATTTGCTGCGTTGCGCCACGCTTACTGTGCGCGCGCCGTGAAGGCGCAGCGGCAGTGAA
The DNA here is from genome assembly GCA_943704495.1 of Pigoraptor chileana. Lineage (NCBI taxonomy): Eukaryota > Filasterea > Ministeriida > Capsasporidae > Pigoraptor > Pigoraptor chileana. The sequence goes on from CALSCR010000438.1 coordinate 17,014, forward strand.
CACAAAAGTGCGCTTAGGTACGCTGTTTCAACGCGACAACGGATGCACAGACGCATATGACACCCGTGTTGTGTGTGTGTGCGTGCGGAGAGAAAGCGTGCTAGTGCAGTGTGTTTTCGCCGGTGGGCGATCGCTGTTACAGAGGGGATTGCGCGTGGAGCGCACGTGACGCGGCCATGTCGCGCGACCGGTGTGCGACTGCGTCCGGCTTGGACGCTGCGACCATCTCGCCGAAGAAAGGGACGGTTTCAAAGCGAAAGCTTGAGAAGGAGAAGGAAACGCTTCCCGCAGACTATTTCCGAAGATGCTCCTCGTTCTCGGGTATGTGATGTTGTATTCTCGATTTGCAACTGTAAATCCTACATTTTGCTCTGCGTTATTTTGCAGTGGCTTTTTTAATACTTACCCAAACTCACGAACCACATTATTGATACTATTTGTCGTTCTCATCATCTCAAGATCTGGAACACACCTCGGAGGATGTGTTGCGATTGTTCATGAACGATGAGTCTTTTCGGAGCGTGCGATTCACACCCCAAACAACAGTGCGCGAAATCTTAGCCAACGTCATTTCCAAGCTCGGGGGTGATCAGAATCCAGAAAGCTGGGTGCTCTATGCGGTCCACAGACACTCTCGTGAGTTGCCTGCTATTGCCTTTGCCTTGCACGTGTCTTGTCTGTTCGCGAACAGTAGTGCGATTAACAATGGCTGGATGTGCTGAGCGGCTTTTCTGTGAATGCTGTTGCGTGCACGCAGCCCCGCGGTTCCTTGAATACCCGGAATTGATTCAGGAGGTTATGAAGAACACAAAAAGTCGGGTGATGAAAGTCTACCTCAAGACGGCTGCCGAGAAGCGCAACTGTGGGTGGACCTTCACCTTTAAAACGAACGCTGTCTAAGTCTATTTTACAGTCTCATTCCGCCCTTACATGCACTGTCATGCAATTGCATCACACACGCACACACACACACACACGAGTCTCATTCCGCCTTACATGCATTGTGCATGCATTGTAACAACACCACACACACACATATACGCACACACACCTATGTATATATATTTATATCTACACACACACACACACACACACACACACACATACACACACACACACACACACACACAATTCCGCACTTCCTTCGCAGACGACGAGGCCGCCGCACGGGCATCGGGGGCACCGAAACCGAACGCGCCGGTTATGAATCCCATTCTACAGGAGGGTGTGCAGATGAAGGAGGACTTTTGGGGCAATCCGATGTTCCTCAAAACGGGCAATTCTAAGCACGCTGCAAGTGGGTGCACCGCACTGGCTTTGCCAGTTTGCCTTTGCTTTGCCCCCATCCAAATGTGTGCGGGAAGCCTGCATGTGCCGCTGAAAGTGTACTCTTTCAGCTCGCACAGTAATGCTTGTGCATATTTGTCATGCTGCGCACATGCTCTCTCACACACGCGCGCGCTGACACTCCCGTCTCTACGCCATCAACAGCCGTGGCAGCCGCCCCCCGGTCACCGAAAGAATGGCGTGGTGCCGGCATGGACTTGCTTCCAGCCGACCTGAGGACGTCAACATACTCGTTTGCGAGTCTCCTCCGCAAGCCGTCGATCACCGATCCACTTCCGGCTGATTCCAACAGCCTCAGCGTGCCTCAGGCTCCAGCCAGGCGCCAGTCTGCCGCCGCCAATTTGGGTGCCAGCGGATACGGTCCATCCAAACTTGGAATGGGAAGCGGAACCCCACCCACCGCACCCTCCTCGAGTGGTCCGCCGCCTCCGCCAGCGCCCGCTGCAGTCAAGGCTCCACCTCCACCTCCATCAGTGGGGGGAGGCCCGCCTCCGCCCCCTCCGGCGCCTGTGGCAGTCAAGGCTCCACCTCCGCCTCCTTCAATGGGTGGAGGCCCACCCCCACCCCCAGCGCCTCCGTCAATGGGTGGAGGCCCGCCTCCGCCCCCTCCGGCGCCTGTGGCAGTCAAGGTTCCACCTCCGCCGCCTTCAATGGGTGGGGGTCCGCCCCCACCCCCAGCGCCTCCGTCAATGGGTGGAGGCCCGCCTCCTCCTCCTTCGGCACCCGCTGCATTCAAGGCGCCACCTCCACCTCCGTCAATGGGTGGAGGCCCGCCTCCGCCACCGCCTTCCATGGGTGGAGGACCTCCCCCACCCCCTCCGGCGCCTGTGGCAGTCAAGGCTCCACCTCCACCTCCGTCAATGGGTGGAGGACCTCCCCCACCCCCTCCGGCGCCTGTGGCAGTCAAAGCTCCACCTCCGCCTCCTTCAATGGGTGGTCCGCCCCCACCCCCCGCGCCTTCCATGGGTGGAGGACCTCC
>CALSCR010000443.1:0-11436 GCA_943704495.1 Pigoraptor chileana
ACACACACACACACACACACACACACATATATATATATATATATATATAGACAACACGCACACACACACACACACACACACACACATATATATATATATATATAGACAACACACACACATACATGACACACGCGCAGACTTATTTGTTCCACAAATGTCGCATGCGCAATGCAGCGTCACTGCCGTTGAAGGAACTGCTCTGAATCTAGTGGAAGACAACGGGCGAGTCGTGGGCGTGTCATACAAAGTGAAAGGGAGCGAGGAGGCCAAGGTGATTAGAGATTGGTTGTGTGTTGTACGTTCTTTCTTTTGTGTGTGTGAGTGTGAGTATGTGTCTGTTTACGTTAATGTGCGCGTGAATGTGAGTGTGAGTGTGTGTATATATAATATATATGTATATATATATGTGTACAGGAAAAAGCTCCATCATTAGACTCTAAACCCCATTCCATCGCACGCACGGATTTTCCCTTCCAATATACGATGCTTGCCATCAGATTATTCGCGCTCCTCTGACAGTCGTGGCGGACGGACTCTTTTCCCGCTTCCGAAAGGAAATTGTCGCAAATGAGCCGAAAGTGTGGTCGAACTTTGTCGGGTGAGTCGGTGCCACTGACGTACGCACATTAGTGCATGTCTGCACGTTATATATACATATATTTGTATGTGTGTGTGTGGTGCGTGGATGGATGAAGGGCGCTTGGTGGGGGTTGAATGGACTGGGCGGCGTTTTTGTCTGTGGTATCGAGGTTTTGAGTAGATTGCCTTCGACATTGCTGCATTTTAAAGTTGTCTCTGTCTTCATCTTGTGGAAATCCCTCCATGCGACATGGTGCCCCTCAGTTTTCTGACTGTCACTATTCAATCCATACAATCGCATACGATAGTCTCGTCATGAAGAATGTGAAGATGTTCCAAGACAACCACGCCGAAGTCATTCTGGCCAAGCCTTCGCCGATCCTTGTGTATCAGGTGCGTGCGTGCGTGTGTGTGCGTGTGTGCGTGTGTGTCGTGCGTGCCGTGTGTAGGTGTGTTACACGTATATCCAACGCTACTTCTTTCGTGGCTCAAACCCACTTCTGTTCTGCGGCTACTCGCTCTTGATCGCGCGTTTGCAGATCGGGACAAACGACACGCGCGTGCTTGTGGATATTCCCGGACAACTGCCGAGTGCGACATCGGGTGATCTCAGGGTGTGTATGTGTGTGTGTGAGTGAGGGAGTGGGAGTGGGAGAGTGGGAGTGAGAGTGAGAGTGGGAGTGAGAGTGGGAGTGAGAGTGAAAGTGAGAGTGAGAGTGAGAGTGAGAGTGGAGTGGGATTGGGATTGGGATTGGGAGTGGGATGTGAGAGGGAATGTGCGAATAAGTGAGTGCGTGTTTGTTTTTGTTCGCTTTGTGTGTTGTGCCTTGTTTTTGCTTGTTCCTAAACACGTCAGCGGATCCCCATTCAAGCATGCGCACTTTGATTGACATGACCATCTCGCTTCCACGCACGCACCGTGCAGCAATACATGGACACTGTGGTCGTTCCGCAGCTACCACCGCACATTAAGGTGAGTTGTAACTCGCGTGTCTGTCGGCTAACTCGCCATGGCAACCGTTGCTCCTCCCCACTTCCTCACCACAGCGTAGTTCATGTGGAGCTTAGCACTGGACATTCCCTCACCATCCTCATCGTACTCTGCTCTTGCCACTTTTTCGCGACTTTCTTTTTCCCGCTTGTTGTTTTGTTTTTGTGTGCGTGGAAACTATTCAGGGTCCTTTTGTCGAGGCCCTCGAGAACGATCGGTTACGGTCCATGCCGAACAGCTTTCTTCCCCCGGGCATTCAGGAACGCAGAGGCGTGCTGATGCTCGGTGATGCATTCAACATGCGCCACCCGCTCACTGGAGGCGCGTACATGTGTTTGCCGTGTCTTTGCATGTCGGTGCTCTTATTTGTGTGCGTGCAGTTGTGTGGACCTCCTGTACTCAAGAACCTTGATATCGATAGTGTGTTTTGATTCATATTCTACGCGCCGTGGTCTGAAATCTGTTTCCATTTCCCTCCGTAACACACACACACACACACACACACACACACACACACACACACACACACACACACACACACACGGAATGTAGGCGGGATGTCTGTCGCACTGTGCGATGTTGTGTTGTGGCGTGATTATTTACGCACGGCAAACCTCGAGGATGACGATGAATTTGTTGACAAAATGCGCGAATTTCACTGGCGGCGGAAGGGCACACACGCGTTTGTCGTTAACACGCTCGCAATGGCCCTGTACAAGCTGTTTGCAGCGGCAGATGGCGGGTATTGATTATCGTGGTGTTTGTTTCATTTTGTTGTTGTTGTTGTTGCTGTTGTTGTTGCGTTTCGTAGACTGATGTGTGTTCATGTATTATTTGTTTGTGGGGTCGATTGTTTTTGTTAAGTTGTCGTCATATTATTCGGTTAAAACAGCCAACCGCTGCCAAAGCATTTCCCCGTTTGCTTTATTTGTGGTTGGAATGAGCTCTGTTTTGCCTCGATTGGTTCCTAAAGTATATCCGCAAAATTCTAATTGCCCATCATCCACACTGTTACCAATGCACACACACACCACACACCACCCACACAACATACACACCCTACACTCCACACAATCAACATACATGCATACATACACACGCGCCAACTACTGGCATTTCTCAAAACAGAGGACCTGGAATGCCTTCGCGAGGCGTGTTTTGGATACTTTGAACTTGGAGGGGCCTGCGCCGCTGGCCCTGTCAGCCTCCTGTCAGTGTAGGTGTCCGCCTTAGTTCAGCCTGCGGGTGGCGCGTGTGTTGCATGAACATGCTCAAATCCATCATTACGAAAAGGGCACTCACTAATCTACCCATATTCTTATCACACACACACACACCACACACACACACACAGGCTGAACCCGCGCCCTCACGTCCTCATCGGACACTTCTTTGCCGTTGCCTTTTATGCGATGTACCAAGTGCTGTCGTCGATGCCCGTCTATCGTCTCCCGTGGTCCGTCGCAAAGTGCGTGCGAGTGCTTCGTGCCGCATGTGTAGTCATTTTCCCCCTCATTTCGGAGGAAGTCCGGACTCGCAGACTCTCCCTTCATTAGGCAGTATTACTGGTGAATGATTAAACATGTAAGAGCATAGAAAGATGCGCGGGTATCACATTTGAGTGGCCATAAGGGGAACCAGATATTGGAAATATGGAATATGGATTTGTTGCGCGATTGATATATCATGAAGGATCTGTTGAGTGAGTGACACGTGACACGTGCACACTGGGGGAGCTGTTCAACTCACAATACCTAGTGACTCCAGATGTAAGCTAATGACGTGCTTCAAGTCAGTCGTGTGCGCTATTCACTGTATTAGATTGTGTCTGTGTGCACGTGTGCGTGTACGTATGTTTCTGTTTGTGCTTGATGCAGCCTCATCATGAAGAGGGGGGGGGATGTGGTCACTGCCAGCAGCGGGAATGAGAGAGATTGCACCATAATTTATGTGGAGGCAAAGACAGAAAGGGGGCACGAAACAAACACACACAAGGCAAATCAATTCACGCAAACGAGTAGCTTGACAAGGAAGCGAAAGGCAGTAAAGCACAGATCGAGATGAAAGATCTCACACAACACAAAACACAAGTAAAGAAAAGGCAAACAGGCAAATAAGACAGAAAAAAGTGCGCAGTGCAAGACAACAATATAGCACAACACAACACACATAACACATCAAAACAACACAGATAACACATCAAAACAACACAAGACAGCACATGAAAGGCTAATGGACGCCACAACCACCGATCAGCACGAGTCGTTTTCAGGGACTGTTCACGGACTGCCGGTGGACTGCTCCGTGTTTGTCTGCGCGGCGCCCGTGTTGGCACTGGTGACCTAATGGCATCACAGTGACATCACGAGTACGCAACACATGCAATTGTGGGTTGAGTGGGGTTGTCCCAAACAGCAAATGGAACCCCGGTTTGCGCCGGCTCAATACAATTGGCAAAAATGGCAACACACACACACGCACACACACATACACATGCACATGCACATGCACATACACACACATGCACGCACCTGTTCAACTGTCTGGAGCAGCTGGCGGTACTGCTCGTGGAGGCGGTGCGACCGCTGCTCTTCGTGGGCGACGCGCATGTCAGACTCCATTCCCGTAAGTTCAAGTTGCCGTCGCATCTCACGTGCCTCGTCATCCTTCCTTCTGAGAGCTGCTCACATACATACGCACACACATACAGACAGACAAAGATCGAATAAAAACCACAAATGCAAAATGACAGATACAGAAATGAGTCAAACGGACTCACATACACACATTGGATTCTCCGACACGTGATGATAGCAACCGAGCAAAGGCCACGCCCACACGAGGCGAATGAACACAGACCACCCACCGTCCGTCTGTTTGTCAAGGGAAAGCCTCACTTCTCGCAGGGACCGTCGCTCCGCTTCGAGCTGTGCACGCAGGCTGCGTCGCGTGTGTAGTGTGTGTGCGTGTGTGTGTGAATAAGAAGAAAGAGTTAAAAAAAACTTGACAGGACGGTGCAGGACAACGAAAAAAAGTGGCACAGGAGAGGCAGTAGCACAGATCACCCAAAGAGAGTGAAGAGAGAACTCCACCCCTATATAGAGCGAAAAGAGCCCCCCGTGCGCACGCGGGGACATCATCCACCGAGAAGCACAAGCCAAACCCACCCCTCCATCTCCACGACCGCGCTCTCCACCTGTCGCCGCAGAGTCTCCCTATCCCTGTCTCTCTCCTCCACATTCTGCGCCGTCTCCGCAATCCTCGCGGACAAATCGCGCACACGGTCGTCTGCGAGAGTGACCTTCCGCATAAGCAGATCTCGCTCCCCTTCAACCGCATTCAGCGCAGCATCCATTGCCGATAGCTGCGAGCGCAGGTTCCCGACAACGGCCTCCAGCTCCTGCCTGCTCCCCCTCTCTGCGGCAACGTTCATCTGGTTTGTTTCCTTCTCTGCATTTGCATCCGCTATTGCTTGCTGTGCACGACCAAGCTCAACCTCCAGTGACGCAATCCTCCGTTGCAGCGACTCGCGCGAACGCGACACATTCGCAGCCATGTCGCGTGAGGCCTGCACATCCGCTCGCATAGCTTCCCTCTCCTCCAACGCCGCCTTCAATCGCGTCTCAAGTTCAAGAATGGTCTGCGAAAGTGCCTCGGCGTGCTCTGTGAATTCGGTGACGTCCTCTGTGTATGCTTCCTCCCTCGCCGCAACCGCCGCGAGTCGTCGGCGTAGATCTTCTATGATGCGTTCGGATGCCTCGGCGCGGGTGAGCGCAGTCTTCTTCTCGCGCGCAACATCGCGGATGGAGTCCTCTAGGTCCTCGCGCTCGTCGCTGAGACTGCGCAGCGAATCCATTAGAGTGGACCTCTCTCGTTCCTGCACCGTTAGAAAGGTCGAGCAATGCACAAAGACATATCAGTATTTATATATATATATCGTGTATGTGTGTGTGTGACTGCATCGATTGTGTGGCGTTCCTTTTTGCTGATGGATCGTGTTCTTGGCAAGGGGGCACTGAAGCAATGCGAGGATGTGATTGATAGTCTGAGAGTTTGTCAACGGACGAATACGCGTGCTTAGATATGAACATAGAGAGACACAGAGACACAGACGCAGACACATACACAGACATGTTTGAAGCTACCCCATGTAACAATACCAACAATGCAATCCCACACATCGGGGGCACGTGACACCACCTTCATCGCCATTAGTTCGTTGACGTCGAGCAGTTCCCTCGCCATGCGCTGCACATTCTTTGCGAGATCGTCGCGCTCTGCCAGAGACAGCTCCAGGTCGCGATGCAGCGACTAGTGTGCGCACACAGAGGCAAGACAATGAGACAAGTAACACAGACACAGAGGTAAGCAACTTAGACAAAGTAACAGACACACAGAAATAAGTATCAGAGACACAAGAATACAGACACCAAAGAATCATAACACAAAGAGATACATACACAATACAAGCGAGGCATAAGAAAGTCGAACAAACTTGCGAAAATCGCACAAACGCTAAAAAAAAACAAAACTCAAACCAAGAGGCACACATTACAGACCTGATTTTCGCGTTGCAGCCGCTGCACGTCATCCGTTCGCATGCGCGCGACCTCCGTCTCTGCCGCCGCCTTCTCCCTCTCTGCACGCTCCTTGTCTCTCTGCACGCGATCATGCACCGTCCTCAGCGCACCAAACTCCCTTTCCGTCTCTCTGTGCCGTGCAACAGCCCTCTCCAGCTCACGCTCAAGTTCGTCAATCGCGCCTTCCTTCTCCACAACCAACGCCGCTTGCAGGTCGTTCTGTGCACGCAACTCCGCAATGGTCTCGACATGCCGCGCCGTCTCATCGTCAAGCTCATCCCTCCGCCGATCGAGAGAGGCAAGAGCTGCACGTAGACGCACAATTTCATCCGTTTGAATTTTTACGCGCGACGACAGTGTGGCGACTTGGTCGTCCGCCTCGCGTAGCTTTCCCTCGAGGACTTGTGTATTGGCGTTCAGTTCAGACACATCGTTGTCAGTGCGGTCGAGTGCATCGGACAGTGCTTCCGCGCGCTTTTTGGATGCGTCAAGTTCACTTTAGTGTTCAAACAGTTTGAATGTGAGACGAGAATGGGAGAGAAAACAGAGGACGTGATGAGATCAACAGTGCGGAGAATGATACACACAATTTGAAAGAAGAGACCATCCACGCACACATTCGCACACATTGATAAACACACAATTTTCAGCCAAAAACAAGCACACAAACACACACAATATACATATATCCAGTTGCTTCACTAGATCAGCAGCAAACACAACAACACACGACCCCCAACCTCTCATAGTGCAACTTGGCGGATCGTTCCGCGCGCAGCTCCTCCTCAATTTCATCACAACGCCGACGCGTCTCAATTAGCTCTGCGCTCATTCGCTTGTTTTCCTTCTGAAGTATGGCAAAAGCGCCGCTGGGAGTAAGCGTACCCATGCCCTCATCGTCATCTTCGTCCTCGCCATTCTCGCTACTGACGGAAACAGATGTTCGAACACCCGTCCCGACACCCCCGACACCTCCGCTACGCTGTACACCCGACTGCAGCTGCTGCACGTGAGCGTTTGCCTTTGCCAAGCGGAGGCGCAACTGCTCGCACTCCAGTTTTGTTCTTCGCAGCGTCGCAGACAGCGTATCCCTTTGTGCTTCAAGCTCTTCCACAACAGCGTTGATGTGGTCCCCCGCAATTGCAGCACTGGCATTCGCAGGTGCATCTGCATGCTCACCACTGTTCCTGTCCAGCGCTTCCTTGTAAAGAAACAGAATCTTTTCGCGTTCTTTCGCAAGGTCCGCCAGCTTTCGCTCGCTGTCTTCAAGACGACGCTCCAACTGATCGTTTGAATCGAGCACGCGACGCAGCAATTCAACATGCCGAGATCGACCGGCACTCCACCGCCCGCTATCATCCAGAGTGTCGTCGCCATGCACAACCACGCTCGAATCAACATCGCCTTCTTCATCACTCGCCGCATTCACCTCCATGCTGCGCGACGACCGACCAGACGCCCGACCCCATGCCTGCGTGGAAGACCCGGCATGCGATCCCCGGCTTCCCGGACGCACCGACGACGCCACATCTGTCTCATCAATCCTGTCCTCGGCAAGCGCTTCAACTGCCTTTAGCAACTCATTTCGCGACCTCGACAGCCTCTGCACTTCACCTTCCGACGCAGCAAGCTTTGCGAGGGCATCCTCGAGTTCAGCGTCCTTCTCCGCGAGCACTGACGCAAGGCCATCGCGGCGTCCATTCGACTGATCGACTAGCGACCGCCACATGCGCTCCTCAGCGAGATGCCTCTCGGAAGTCTTCTCCAAACGCGCAACGTCTTCCCGCATGCGAGCACACTCTGTCGCACACCGCACGGTAGATGCAAGCACATCCTCAATGTCTGCAAGATCGCGCGCCGTGGCCGCCGTCCCGTCTTCCTCCTCGCCTCCCAACGCGTCGCCCCTTCCGCGGCCAGCTCTTCCGAGCATTCGGTTGAATTTGTGGCATTCGATCCGCACGCGCCTGAGCCATTCGCCGTTGACCCCAGAGACAGCGCCGGCAGCCGCAATTGCATCACGTGACCCGCCGTCCATACGCAGCATCAAGTCCTGAATCGACTCGAGCTCCCTGCACAGGTATGCGTTGCGCGCCCGCAGTTCAGAGATCTCTTCAATAAGATGCCCCTCGCGGCGTCCATCACCTCGACCACTCTTTCCATCGCGCACGCCATCATCGCTGCCATCGACGTCATTATCGACGTCATCATCGCCCGTCGCACTAAGCCTTGCGACCTGCTTCTCCAGCTCTTCGTTTCTCCGCTGAAACCGATCGACGGCGCTTTGCAGCTCACCAAAGCGCGACTCGATGTCCTTCAGCCCCGCGCCCACAGCCCCTGACACCGCAGCACGTGACTGCCCCTTCCCAACACCACTGCGGCCCTCAATCGCCGCCGCAAACTCAGCCTCATCCATGTCGACACCCGCAAGTTCGCAGTACGCCTCACGTGCCGCCGCCAGTGTTGCCTGTGCCTTCTTCAGTCGGCCCATCAGCTCTCTGTTCTGCACAATAACACGCTCCGCCAACGCCTGCTCTTGCTCGAGGCTACTGCTCGGACGTCCGTTTCCGTTTCCGTATGGCCCGCTTGCATCGGAGCCCGCGAGGCCCTTTACGCTCGACTCGTCGCGCTCCAGCCTTCCCTCAAGCACGTCAATGTGGTTCTTCAGCATTGATATCTCCCTCTCTCGTGCCCGCAACGTCTCATCAAAGTGCACACGGTTGACGTTTTGCCTGGCCTCCAACTCCTTCCCGAGGCGTTGCATCTCGGCACGGTATGCTCCCATCTTGTCTGCATCGCTCTCTATTTTGGACTCCAGCTTGCGCTTCTCTCCCTTGAGCTGCTCCACTTCGCCAGACAGGCGTTCGATGCGACGCTCGGCAATTTCAACGGTGTTGATCTCAATCTCACCCGGATATTTTGCAGGCGCGCGGATACGCACATTAGAGTCGTTGGAATCCGCAGCACTGCCACGCACATCCGCCATCTGTTCATTGCACACAAACAAAATTCAAATCAATACATCCATGAATTAGACCATATCCATGGCTCCATTTTCAAACCTCCTCAATAAAAACAACAATCTTACATGCATACGCACATACCACACACGCAATCGAAGATCATTCAATGAATGACAACCGAGAGCGAAACACGAGGCCGCACACAAAAAATTACAATATATGCGGGTGTGTGTGTGTGTGTGTGCCTTGTGAGTATAAGTGAGAACAAGACACAGAGAGAGAGTGCGAGAGCGAGATAAACAACACAGAATTGACCAAAACGCACACTCACTTTTGACTTTGTGGGTGTTTTTGAGGGCGACTTAATTTCGATCCTAGGCCGGCGCGGCGGATATGCTTTCTTGCCACCGTCAGGCGTGCTGATTACCGCCCCCAAATTCTTTTCAAGCAGTTGGCTGATCCTCTCCGACTTTGCGACATTCTTGGCCTCTTCCGCACGCAGACGCTGCACGTACTGCGAGTTGACAAAACGGAGGTCTCTGCATTCGGCCTCCATTTTGTACATGGCCTCCTTCAGCTCCTTCTCGGTGTTGACAGATGATTCGCGCATGTCTATTACGCGCACGTGCAGCAGATTATTCTCGTTGATGAGGCGAGCATTATCGCGGCGGAGAGGCTCCACTTGGTGCTCCCAAACCGAAAGTTCCTTTTTCGCTTGCGCGGCCTCGGCTTTCGCAGACTGCCAATTCCGCATCACGGCATAAACAAATACAAGCACATACGCGAATTTAAAAAAGGATCAGCAACGGGCGCATCAAACGTAAGTTCACAGGAATACGAGGACATCTGCACACTCGACGGCGCAGGCGAGGAGCCATCGCAAAGTACCTTCAATGACTCCGTTGTGTGAACAAGATCGGCAAATATACGCTCAACAAGCGCGATTGATTCGAAGCCGAGGGCTTGCCGATAGCCCAGGTGGTCGAGACGGCGACGCAGCAGCGCATATTTGCGCTCCAACGCAGGATCCGCCATTCGTGCTATTGTTTCAAGCACAGGCACACACACACACACATACAGCCACACATGGCGATACAAAAATATGACAGTTGTTGAGTTCGTAGCATATCGGTAGGGTGCAGGGTAGGATGAGCACAGAGGTCAACGGGATAGAAGGTGTTGGATATACTACTCAGTGGATGCTCGAGGAGGATCAAAGCTTATGAGGTTGAGTGTACGCATGACAACAAATGACACCGGGCAAGTTTCAGAGTGGATTCAATAGCGTCAGTACAAGATGCACCGTACCGTTCGTTCACCACGTGCGACACAGTGTCATTCCGTTGCAATATGCCAGAAAACACCAAGACCTATTTCAAGTGCGCCATACAAGAGCAACACACAACCCATATAAAGTGCTCAGATGCACAAACATCACTCCATCGCATCCGACAGCATTCGCACCCGACTATTGCAATGCCGAATAATACAAAAAAATAAAAATAAAAATCGCGCGCCAAAATATCACGTGAGCAACCCAATTTAAAACCAAGCCGAGCTCTCGCATAATATGACGCGTGGGAGTTGGGCGTTCCCCCGTCCGGGCTCCATACTGAAATGCAGTACCCAAAAAGCCCCCGTGTCACACACCACGTGACGTGGAATCAGGGGGTAACCGCTCGTGCAGCGGAAACTGGGCGACGAGTGGAAAACCGATAACATTGTGGGGGTGTCGCTCACATTAACGGGCGGGGGTGTCCATCGGCGTATGCCATAAACGTGCATGCTGACGCCATACAAAACTCCATAGTGTAATAATGGAGGAATTATTATTATGCATATTTTACCATATTTTACTATCAGTTGTGTTTCTAAGCTTAGTCGTAAGGTTAGTTGGCCATGGATCATTATTGATCACATTGTGTCTCTTGCTGTGACGCCCACATGTCACAGAATGTGATTACTCCTCCAACGTCGACGTTTACTCCTCCCCCTCTCTCAGTTGCTCACCAGCCTTTTTTTTGCTTCATCTGGGATATTGCTTCTCTTAGTTTAGTGAGTGAAACTTGTTCCATTGTTGGACGCTAAGCTGCTGCAACTGCAGAAATCAAAATAGTTTGTTCGAATTTTAGTGTTGCTCTCACTGCAATTGAGAAGCACGCTCTTTGGTGCTGTTTCATCTTTCTAGGGCGAGTTCGTGGATGAGTGGTGTTCGTGTCTGTAATCTTTGAGGAGCACACATAGCACACACACACACACACACACATACACACATACACACACACACACACACACACACACACACACACATACACACACACACACA
>CALSCR010000449.1:1388-15593 GCA_943704495.1 Pigoraptor chileana
GGGGGGGGTTTGACCATTACAGCAAGATTCAAGGCGAATCGTATTATACGGGCAATTTCGATAAGAAAAGTGTAGACTCAATGTCAGTGTGTGTGTCTCATGAAAAGCCGCACAATTCCATGAGAGAAGTGTAGGATACTTCAAGTCAGTGTCTAAGGCGCTGTGCCCATGGACTCCACAATTCATCGAGAGAGAGAGACATGTAGGATTCAAGTCATTGTCATAGGCGCTCTGCTCATGGACTCCACAAAGAGAGAGAGAGAGAGAAAGAGAGAGAGAGAGGATCGCACATCTCACCGTATTGTGCCTTTGGATCCATGGTGGGTAGGTTGATTGCAAAGTCGCCGACGCAAGTTTTAAAAGAATGTGCGAATAGTGAACAAATGCCAAGTGCAGGTTCAATCGAGGGAATACAAAAAGCAGTCCGACGGGATACAAAGGACAAATGGCGCAGCCGTGCCACAGAAGATAAAAACTGTATGAAGTGTTTGTTGTTCGTGTGAGATAATGCCTTTGTGTCTGTTGTTTTGAGACACAAACCACGCACACCGATCGTGCCTTAGACGGCATTCTCAGTGTGCATCGTGCGTAGGTGTCAAGCCCTCACTCTGTGTGCAACTGTTGACTGCACGTGACCAGCCAGTCGTCAGCCATATTTAGCCAGCTCACTGTAACATTATGTAACAACAACACCACACAAGTACCCGAGAGGGCGAATCGCTTCTTGATGTCAGTAGTCTGCTGATGTCGTATGGTCCTTCTTTCAAACAGCATGCGAAAGTGGCATTCTTCTGTCTGGAGTCGTGTGGCTCTACCACTGTCTTGCAACTGGATCCTACTCATTGTGATGACGGGTACTGTAGCGAGGCACAATCGGCATTCGACGCACACACCAGCAGCCATTTCAGCTATATTGAGGCATGTGCCTTTTCTATGAACGGCGTGCTTAATTGTCTTGTTTTGTCACGATAGACCCCTGCCTCTGTCGCGTGTGATCCTCTGGAAGTGCGGATCGCACACGTCATCTGTATTGTGCGTACGTGATATCCTGTCATTATTGACACCACAATGACACGCAATCGACGTGCAGTTCCACACACTAGTTGAGTTTTAGTCAGTCTGTCTATCGGTGTGTCAGTTGCGGCATTCACTTGGGTATGGCGTATGCAATATGAACAGTTTTGACTCGTGTTATAACTTTGCGTTATAAGTGCTTCGCAGATTACAACCAGTAAATTCCAACTGTAATGAGTTTGTCTTGTGCGTGCCCATGACAGGGACTGAGCCGACGGAGCAAAGGAGCAGATTAACAACAGCGATTGCCGTTGAGGTCAACGATGAAAGAGAGGTCATTGTATTGTGGTGGGCTCACCGCATCCGGCTAATCGACTGTCGCTGAATTGAGCTGAATTGAGCTGTGCCGGAGGAAATGGTCAAAGCTGACTCATGACAACATAAACGAGTGATCACCGCCTCGACACATCAGCTCAGTCTTCAGCCGCACGAGATGGAATCGCAGTCCTTAGGGCACCGCTGCACGGACAGCTGCGACCACCCATCGTCAAGAAAGCCCTGCGTATTACCCGTCATTGTTGCGACAACAAGAGACTGCTCCGTGCCGGATGCACCCGCACTCGCATACACGCTGAGATCAACCAGCTCGCCACTGTTGTACTTGCCGCCCGGACATATCCACGCCGCATTCTTGTTTGCTACGTACCAGCGATCGTACGACATTGGATAGTCGTCCTCTTTGCTTGCCTTGCAGTTGAGATACCACGAGTCCTTCTTTTCGCCGTAACTTACCGCGTAGCACACATCCCACTTTGACGCAAACAACAGACGAACCAGACGCTGTTGAATGACAGTGGTGCCATACGTTGCCAAATACCCGTCCACGGTGGATGCAGTGGGCAGAGTGGCGTCGGCGCCGCCGGAAAACAGCGTGGCCGCAAGTATCCTCAGTTGCAGAGGATCGGTTGCGGCGGCGGAGAAGCGGCTTGCCATCGACCCCTTGAAGGACAGCACGCCCGAGTTGATGGCGGACATGAGCACGGAGACGGCCTGCGTCAGCTGTGCGTTTTCGTCCCAGTACGGATCTGACGCGTCCGAGTTGACGTCAGCGACGATTGATTGCGCAATGTCTGTCATGTGGAGCATCATCAGTGGAGGACACGTCAGTTGAGGAGTAAGTAAAGGGAAATGGAATGGTCGCACGGTATGCAACTGTGGCATGACCTATCGCAGGTAAGTTGTGACAGCTACGCACACGTCGGATCACACAAAGCGAACACACAAGCACGACCACGGGATGCAATTGGCTGGCGTCACTGATGACAGTACAGTAAACAGTGCAGATTCAATCAGGCATCAGCATTACACATGCACGGCTTCTAAGAAGCATGAGGCTTCAGTGATGCTTTCCACTCTGATGAGTTTGTTTCTTTCGAACTGACAATGTTCACACACAGCGACAACACATCACACCCACTTATGGCGATGGCAGCCGGGGCATTTAACACAAATGTCAGGGACGACAACACGACGTTCAGCAGATCCAATACAAAGTGGCCGAGTGGCTTTGGGGGCTTGACCTGTGCGTAAATGTGCATTGCAGTGGCAGCATGCGTCAGTCACATTCCCCATGGTATAAAATATTGTTACGGTCCAAATTAATCTCCAGTTGAGTATCTGTTGTTTTCGGAACTGAAAGTTTGATGTGTGTCGGAGCCATCGGTTAGGCTGCGAGATATTGTGATAGCGTGCGCTCCGTAACCCATCGCTGTCAGTGATCTCACTAGAGCCGGCTGTCAGTGCAGTCCCACTACTGTCACTGGTGGTGACGGTGCAGTATTGCTTGAAGCAGTCATGGAAGTACTGAGTCCCCTCACTGTTAGTGAATGCTCTCGTCTCACTTATCATCCTGCCAATCACTCGTCACTCTTGCCATTTTCAATTTGGTGGCTGTTTGGCAGGCCCGCCACGCACGGCACACGGTATACGTAGTCTCGCCTGGTAATCCAACTTACTGCCATGAGCTTTCTGGACCGATAAGTACAGTATTATGCAGCCGTAACTCATGACAACCGGGCAGTCATTGCCGATCACGGAACAGCCCAATCGAACTGAATGCAGTGCCATTGCAAGCAAACTCACCGTGTTGGACGCACTTGTCTCCACCTGGCCTTCCGCCCAAGCGACATTTGCTTGTATGGTCTGCGCGATTGCGTCGGCAAGGTTATTCAGCAATTCGCAGTACGACGACACAATGGAGACGTCCTGAAACTCAACAAGAAGCACGCTGACGGCCGACTGCAAGCAGCTGTCGTCGCAGTAGGGACCGCCTGCGTTGTCGAGCAGGGCTTGAATGGAATGCTGCGTCTCGGATGCAGAGAGCAGCGCGAGCCACTGATTGGCCAGGCCGGGTGTCTGGACAGCGGCTGCATACTCCGCCCTATCATCATCGCGACGCAAAACAAGGCAAATACATGGTTAATATATAAATAAGCGGCCGGGGGTGTTTCACTGTAAATGAAGGCACTACAATGCGAGAGAGATGTAGGATTCAAGTCAGTGTCCTAGGCGCTGTGCCCATGGACTCCACAAACAATGAGAGAGAGAAAGAGTCTATGGACAATTGTAAATTAGTTCTAGTGTCATGGCCAGTTGCATGAATCCGAAATGGCATTCAGTAGGTCGCCATTGCAGCACCGACCGGCGAGCCTGTGACAAACTCCCATCAGTGTAAAGGCACCCAGGCCGCGCCTTAACTGAATTTGAACACACTATCGCAGCTGCAGGCCCGTACTGTTACAATAATTACTATAAGAGTCGTTAAGACTGTCACTGTGCTGTACTTAAGTCTCACCGTATGTCGTTCGTTGCACCGTGCGTTATTTCGCGACTGATTGCGGCATACGCGGCCGCAGAGCCCGACCCCGGCGGGAATCCCCAGTAGCCAGAGCCCCAGCTCGAATGGATGCTCAATATCTCCGAGAAAAAGTTCGATGGTGCCGGAGGATTCGACCCGGGTGTGGCTGCAGAGCAATGATCATCAGCAATTCAGTGTTGTCCGTATTGGCGGCATGAATGGATTTGACAGGCGTGTGCGGTTCAGTTAGTATATAAAGTTGGAACTGCAATTAAAACGGCGACAGAAGTGACTGTCTGTCACGACAACTGAGACTCCGTACTTACGACAGCTTGCTAATGTGTCAATGTGTGCAGACTTTGAGAGAGTCAAGGTCGTCCGCAGTTGGGAGACAGCCTAAGAAAGCACGTGACGCCATCTGATGCAGCTGCCCGTATTAACTATAAAACTCACGTTGGCAGACCAGCAGTCCTGTGGACGCACTTGGCGCCGTGGGCGTGGAGAAGAAGCACATTGTGTTCTGTGCGACGCGGAGGTTGGGTGGCACAAATCCGGACATGTACGCACAATTGGTCTCGGAGTATCCGGGATCGTCGACGGACGGGCAGGAGCACACCGACGCTTTTGACGCGGATGGCTGCTTTGGCGACGGGGCGACAACGCGTGTGATGCAGCTTTCTGGGTGTCCCGTGTGCACCGTCTCCCCATTGGGAACAGCGCCGCTCAACCACCGACACGACACGAGCCTGTCTGTGTTGTCTTTCGGGTCGGTTGTACTTGCACATCCACACACGCCGTACGCCCCGCCACTGCTTGAAGGCGGATCAAGCCACCCCGTGGTACATGCAGCATTTCCCTCGGAAGCAGGCGCACGCACACCGTATGGATACTCGCCGCGCCACAGGCACTTGTCGCTGCTGCCAGCTGCAGGGTCGTCGGGCGATGGGCAGGCGACCACACAGCCACCACCAAGACTTTTCCAAGAAGACAAGGCACTGTGGAAAGCATTCACCGCATCGACCCGAGTCAACGCTGCGACAGAGCCGTTGTTGTTCCGAATGGCATCCCATTCAGCTGTCGCGAGCAGTCCGTCGACCGGGCAGCCGCTGCTGTACGCCCACTGCGTGAACTCCTCAGCCCATTTGGAGATTTCCGCCTCCCAATCCTCGAAATCAGTTGCGATACCTGCAATAAAGCGGTTATGCAGAATCAGACGACAGATTTTTCCAGCGGCTACTGTACTAGTAGTCAGAGAATGATATCAATGTGATACTCCATGACACTGAACACCGACGATGATATCCGGGATTAGATGATCATTTCGAAAATATATCAGTGAACCCCAGCAGAGTATGTAATCAGGCAGCGGCATGGGACATAATAATCGAGTGAAATTTCCGACAGTCTCACACGTGACACTTCAGGATTAAATATCTGAACTATTCTAGTACAGTGCATTACATTGGCGGGACAGTGGCACGCAGCGGCTCAGCTCAGCGCCACTTGTCCGAATTGCATCATATCCTCAGGACGAAACCCACCGGCGGCTGCTCCAGCACTCACTGGCACAACGAAAGCCAGCGCAACGAACGAAAAAGCAAAGAAGAGGGCGGCGATGGCACCATAATATGCCCTCGGTCCACTGCAACTGTGCCCCGCACTGTTATTCGCCATCTTCACTCCGACTGCTGCCGTTAATTGACCCTTTGGCGCGGGCTATTTTACGTCGATATATAGCCGTATCGCTCGGATTTCTGTTGTTTAGATTTCTGTATAATATATGCGTGTCTGTAATCGATATTGTTGCAACAATTTAACTTCAATTGAATCGAACGTAGCTTTGAATCCTTGTCCTCTCATATAAGCTCCCGAGAGCATATACTTTTTATACTTTATGATCGCCGCTGCACAGTTGTCGTAGTTACCGTCAGCCACTGCGCTTCACGGACTGGCACTGCTTGGGTAAATCCCCGCAAAATTAGACTCGGATTCGGATTAAATTTAAGGTCAAATTTGTGTGAAAGAACCGACCACACCTCCCCTACATGTCACAGTGTTGCAAACGACAGAAGGTCAAGAAAAGATCAATCGCGACTGCCATTCAACAACACTTGTATTTACTGGCGGATATTGGGATATCCGGTTGTTGGCGGTGGAGTCCAGACATGTCGATATGTCATATATTGTGCTTGCCATGGAACAAGGGATGCAATTAGAGGTGCGTCAGTTGCACAAGACTGACTACACACCGGCCAGTCGGCAGGCACAGACACGACGCAAGGACACCAGCAAAAAATGTACAAAAGGAGACAGAGAGGAGACAGAAAAAGAGAGAGAGAGAGAGAGAGATGTAGGATTCAAGTCAGTGTCATAGGCGCTGTGCCCATGGACTCCACAAGAGATGTAGGATTCAAGTCAACAAGAGAGAGAGAGAGAGAGAGAGAGAATAAACCACGGTCCCTTAATTGTCAGTGCATACAATGCATCATTTCTTCTTCGATGCCACAGAGTCACGACAGGCTGCGTTCTGCGCCGAGTGCAACCGTCGACGCCCCCGAGGCCGATCCGCCGAGCGGCAGGGGGTCCATGTAGCCCGCCTCGCACAGGGCAATGTATGCGTGGAGTGCGCCCCAGTGGTAAAATGGGTCCGAAGATTCAACATCGCATCCCTCGCCGGTGATCGTGTTATAGTTTTCGTGCACGTGACCATCCGCCCACTCGCCAAGAAGCAGACGGAGACCGCTCTCCGTGAGGTCGTCAATTGCATCCGAAGCAGCATGGCTGTCGGGATAGCGACGCAGGCCAAGATAGACGAGGAAGTTCATTGGTGCCCACGTGCGACCGCGCCAGTAGGAGTTGTCTGGGAATGCAGGGTCATTGCGCGCAATCGAGGGGAGACCATAGCTGCATGGCACCGGAGGCAGGGGAACAGAGACAACAGGGGAGAGAGAGAGCGATCACGTGACAAAGGTGTTAGTGTGTGTGTGTGTGCCGACTGAATGGATGGATGGAGAACAAAGTGAATGTGAATGGGCTTTTGAATGGATGCCAACCGCGTGCGACGGCACAATGCCACGAGGAATGTCACGTATTGTAAGCATGCGTCAATTGACAAAGTGAAGCACGGGGTGTGATGGTGCATTGCGAGCACATATGTGGCCACTTCCGTTACAACACAACATAACATTCAAACATGCACCATTAGAGTTCCAAGATAACACACAATATGAATATTGATCAAACCACCCGCACAACAACACAAAGGTTGCAACCCAGCCCGTGACATACAGCAAACACTGCGTCACTACGACACTCACTCGCACTTTCCCAGGCAAAACTCGTCGGGATTGCGCATGTGCGAGGCGATGGCGTCCTCAGCCTGCGAGTATGTCATTGCGCCCGCAAGAAGCGGGTAAAAGTGTGTCGGAGACAGCCTCGTAGCAAAGCGCCCCTCGTCGGCGGCGTCCGTCTTCACGTTCATGTACAGGCCTTCCTTTTGCGACCACATACCCTTCTTCATCGAGCCCAGAACGCCGTCAAAGCGCACTGCAAGCGCCGCCATTTGTGCGCGGCGACCCGTCCGCGACGCAATCTCCCTCAGGCATTCGCAGTCTGTCAGAAAGAGGGACGTCATTCCAACGTCGCCTAGCATCATGCGGTGAGTTGACGTGTTGTACTGCGCATCTGAGTCGTCGTACATTGGGGAATTGTCCAGGCCGCTTTCGTATCGCGCTGCCTGAAGCGTGTCTATATCGGGTGCACTCCCAGGCACGTTGGGATCCGAGCCGAGTTGAATATATCCCTCCGCCGCCCTGCGTTGTCATAACGTAGGCGTGCAATGTATGTGCGTTTAATGCATGCGTGTGGTGTGCAGGTTTGCGTTGTTTTTGGGGCGCGGAATGAGAAGGCAAGGAAAGAAAAAGCACAGAAGTATTGATCATGTGGACTGAACAGATTACAATGGCGTTGCCCTAACCATGTGTACACACACACACACACATGCACATGCACACACACACACACACATATATATATATATATATATTCATGCGCACCTCCGCTTCTGCCACATCCACGTGTTCCAGTCGAAGAGGTCGTCGAAAAGAAGGTCGACCACCCAGTCGTCGTTGAACTTGTTGTAAATCGCGAGCAGTGCCATCGACCCCACAATCGGCTCCGTGCGGTCCCAGCTGGCCACAGTACCGCCCTTTTCATTGGGAACAAACCCATACACTGTCTTTGTCTTGGTCACCTGCAGCAGCAGACAGCATCAACAAACATCACACGTGTCAGTGGCAGTGGGTCACCTCCACCCTCTCACATCGCGACAAAAAAAAAATGAGAACAACTTCTCAAAAATAAGTATCCCCCAATCGCAGACAATAAAAAAACCGAAACCAGCGGACCATCACACACACGAACAACGCACACAGCGCAACAAGCTATCAACAAATGGAAAGAAGCCATTCAAAAGCAACCGACCTGGATAAGATTGGCATAAGCGACATCTCGGTCGTCGACGGCGGCCATCATCGCACAGAAATAAGTGTCCCAGTCGTACAGCACATATCCCGCATTGCTATAGTCCCATCCACGTGACACGGGCGTGACGATGGAGCCTTCCTGGGGAACGTACACGGAATTCCACGAAATGACAGTGCGCATGGCCGCATATGCGTCGCTGAGGTTGCCGTACGATGCAAACCCGTTCAAGGTAACCATCCGCGACTGTGCGAGTTTGCTTGCAAGAGTCGATGCGTTGCAGGACGCAGTCACCACCGGGAGGGATGCGTCTGTCTGGATGCAGAACGAGATGGGTGTGGCCGCGACAAATACGGCGTAGGGAAGCGCAACACCCTTGATATAGTTGCCCGCCAGTGCAGTTCCCCCGGACACAACAGAGATCGACTTGAAACCGGGAAGGCGTGCCAGCATGTTACCGGACGAGTCGACAGTGATGTCGCCCGCCCGTCCAAAGGTCATGGATGGAGACGCAACGACAACAACCGTCGACGCATCCGTAGAGTTTGACAGCGGCGTCACGAGAACGGAAAGATCGCCGTTTGCATCTTCCGATGCCTGAATGAGTGCATCAAATCCCCGCCATGAGACGCGAGTGATCTCCGCATAAAACGGCGTGCGGGTGTGAGGGCCCGGATGCACAAAAAGGTCCGATCCCTTTCGATTCACGATCGTCTTGGAGAGATAATCACCCGTTGCGGTGTCGTACAGCCCGAGACCAAGCGCGAATCCTTGGGGGAGGAGCGCAAAGGCGAGCATGTTGTCGTTGACGTGCGTGCCCCAGCCAGACACGAGACTAGAGTAAAGTTTCCGCCGCTGCACCTCCGCGTCGCTCGAGTCGGGAAGGAGCACAGCGCCATCCGTGAGAATGTGCGGCAGAGTATTGTCGCCCTCGGCAGCGCCTGTCGCATTGGCCCACGACACCTTGATTGCAGGTGCATTTGCAGAGAGCGCGTAAAAGACGCACTCGACACGTATTTCAGCAGGATGGAGGGGATCCATCGGCACAGACACTGTGCCTTGAATGATTCTGTCACTCCCCGCATTGTTGCCGTCATCAATCAGGAGATGATCAAGCACCCACAAGCGAATAGCGCCGTTGG
This sequence comes from Pigoraptor chileana, assembly GCA_943704495.1. Taxonomy (NCBI): domain Eukaryota; class Filasterea; order Ministeriida; family Capsasporidae; genus Pigoraptor; species Pigoraptor chileana. The sequence goes on from CALSCR010000449.1 coordinate 10,884, forward strand.
TCGACACGGAAAAGTTGTATTTTCCGGGCATGGCGACCACCATTCGTCCAGTCCACAGAACGGAGAAAAATGACCCGTCGCTGCCATCAATCGGAGCAGTCGAAAACACAAAGTCGATGGACGGATCCACTCGCACTAGTGCCGAGTCGCCGGCTGTTGCGGTGTTGTTGTAGTATGTTCCAGTTAGACCAAATGAGCTGGTGGGCATCCCTCGTGCAAGCACCGCCAAGAGGGCGATGCAAACGACGATCGAAGCGCAAAAGCGCGCCATCTTTTTTCCAGTCGAAACTGAATCAATATCTTACAGTCAGAAATAAATGTGAAGACGGCAGGGGCATGGAAGGCAGGCGAGCCCGCCCTCTGTTTACAAGCCGTGTTTCCACAACGGATGCACAACAGAACCAAATCAACCCGGTTGGCTTTTTTTTTGTGGCCCGGTTTTGAAACAATATATCCGCCAATATTCAAGCTATTTCTTAATCGAAGCAATAATAAAGATAAGAATAGAGTATGCATCTGTTACAAGCGTGTGTCAGGTACCAGCAACGTTTGCTCTGTGTGTGTGTGTGTGTGTGTAAAGTGTGTGTGTATGTGTGAGTTGGATCATGGGACCTGACGATGACTCCACTCCCTTCCGACGGAACGTTCCCGAAGTGCCGTCGGAAAAGAATGTCTATTACTTTTGTATAGCGTAAAATTTGACTAAAAACCAAAATTTTGGGCAATTTTAAAATCAGCGCAATCGGAAAACTTGCCACGTCTTACGATTCTTGTTTTCCGATCAGCTGTTTCCGACGCCACCTTCCGTCTGACAACGAATGCATACCCACACACACACACACACACACACACACACACACACACACACACACACACACACACGAGAGTGACGAAAAATCAAGAAGCGATTACAACGTGCAGACTGTTTGTTGTTGTTGCGTGAAAAGTTTCATTTATAATACTTGAATGTCTGTGTTCGATCTTAGCAATTCGAAAAAGATAACCGAAGATGGGTGGCGGTCACGGCAACCACGAGGACCTCCATCGGAGTGTCAATCTGGTGAGTTTTAGTGATGCTCTATTACTCTGCAGCATCGCAGTTCTGGATGTCTTTCAGCACGACTGGTTTATCTGAATTCCACGTCGATCGTACTATTGCCTTGTAAACTGCGCTCATTCGTTGCCGTCGTTGTTGCCGTACCACAGACGGATGCAGAGCTTGCTGCCATGTCCCCGGACGATCTTGAAATTCACAACGCACGGTGAGCAATGATGTTATTCCCAAATCTCACTCTTGTGTGTCGCTGCACCCATAAATCACTATCATTTGTGGTGGCTGTGTTGTTTGCAAACTGCATCGATGTAACCGAGGTTTAAACGACACTGGTGCACTATGGACTGCCGTCTGCGTTCATTAACCGTTTCTTGATTGCAATTGCTTCCACGTCAACTTGTTGGGACCTCATGCCGATCATTCCTCTCTTCCCTTTCTTGTGGAGTCCATGGGCACAGCGCCCAAGACATTGAATGGAATCCTACATCTCTCTGTCTGTCTCTGTCTATCTCTCTGTCTCTGTCTCTCTGTCTCTTGTGTGGCACAGCGCCTAAGACACTGACTTGGATCCTACATCTCTTTTGCCGCCGCTTGAAACTTATTGCCATATGCAGTGTGAAACATCAAAACTTCCACAAAGAGCACGAGGGTCACGAGGAGATGCACGCCGAAATATTTTTCATTCTCGTTGCATGCCTTATCATAGGACAGGTCGGACTGTTCTTGTGGAAGAAGCACCACTACCGATCATACCAGGCGGCGACCTTGGTTGGCATGTGGCTGATTGCATTTCTCTTTTCTCTCTATCTCGACTATTCGCGCTTCGTATTTGTGTGGATTGTCTACACCATGTGTACGGGGTTCATCACGTTTCGTGCCACTCGCAAACCGCTTGAGCAGCACACGCCAAGGTAGGACACAGTGCTCTTTTAGTGCTTAACCATATGTTGCATGACGGCCAGAAAAACCGTGTCTATTTGGCTGTATCTCGCTCTCCGATATGGCGACAGCCATATGTGCATGCATATTTCTACATACATGTGCACATTGCCAAGAATACCCGGCGATTTATCTTGCGCGCGTGAGTCTGAATGGACTATTGTTTTCTGTCATTCCGTATGCACGTGAAAAACTCATCCCCCATCCACATCTTCTCTCTTTGTCTCCCGTCTCCTCTCCGCATCCCTCCTCTCCTGCCAAACCGCTCGCACTGTTCCTCAACGCAACGCACGCACACACACACACACAGGCTCGTCTACAAGTTTTTTACTATCATGTACAAGGTCACATACGGAGCGGGTATCTCTGGATACTTTCTGCTCATGTTGGACTTTTTCGTGATGACGCCGGAATTTTTTCTGTCTGCGATCGGAGGCACGCTGATGTTTTACGGACTCTATTTTGGCGTGCTTAACCGCGACTTTGCCGAGTTGTGTTCGAGTCAAATGGCGTCGACTATTGGCGTGAGTATCGGCCTTTTGAATACATTTCTAATTTTGTGTGTGCGTGTATGTGTGTCCGCGTGAACATCGAATTCTCCATTTTGATTCCCTTCTTTCTTTACGTCATGTTGCTCATCGTGTAATTCGATATCTTTTCCACAACACACACATACACATATACACGCACACACATCCACACTCACTCGAAACACTCACACACACACACACACATCCACACTCGAAACACACTCAAATCACACACACACACATACATACTGACGCACTCGAAACACACAGTACTACACTGAAAGCGGCCTTCCAAAGAAAACATTGGACCCCAACATTTGCTCCATCTGCTGCGAGAACTTGGCACCCGTTGGCGCACCAGAAGACGAGTTGAGCGAAAAAACATGTCAGCTCAGCTGCAAGCATCTGTATCCTTCCTTTTTCCCTTGTACGCGCGTGTGTGTATGTTTGTGCGTGCGTGCGTGTGTGTGGTGTGTGTGCGTGTGTGTGGTATATATATATGTGTGTATGTGTGTTCTTCACGCGCACATCGCCACACTCAGAGTGTGATTTGTCAGTTCACGGACTCCTGTGGAAGCGAATGTCGTTCTCGGCACATGCTGTTCCTTGACTTGTCTTGTTCGAACATCCATGCCAACAACAACAACTGCCCACAAAACGCCGTCTGCCGAATCGCCATCAGTTTCCACGAATTTTGTATTAAGGGGTGGTGCATTATCGGAAAGAAGGAGATATGCCCTTACTGCCGCGAAAAGGTCGACCTCAAGAAGCAGTTTTCAAACCCGTATCCGCCAGCGCAACTCCACACACTCCTCTGACACACACAAACACGAACATGCGCACGCACGCACATGCGCATACACACACTCATTCACACGCTCACACCCACACAGTATCTCAATTCGCTCAAATTGTGCTTAGATAGCCTACATCTTGCTCTTCCAGTCAACCTTACATCACTCCGTCTTACCACAATATCATTCCACCCAACCATCCCCCCCCCCCTCCCCCAAACACACACACACACCCACGCACACACACATACACATACACATACACACAAAACAAAAAACATCCCCATCGTCTGCTGACAACACTTCCACTTCCAGATGGGAGAAACAGGACCTTCTGTACGGCAATCTGCTCGACGCAATCCGATACTTCGTGCTGTGGCAGCCCGTCATCATGTTCATAGTGCAGAACATCATATCCCTGTCAGGCCTTAAGTAGCGCATGTAGTAGAATTCATCCAAGTGCATTAAATGTACGTTTGGGCCATCGCTGCGCGTGATTTTTCAGCGACCAACCTCTCTCCCCCCCCCCCCCTTCATATATAGCCACTCTTGTTTCGTGTGTTTTGCGTTTTCTATTGCTTGCTTTCGTCACATGTACAAACGATCGACGCCCCACATTGCAATGGCAGCGGTGCCGCCACTCTCGTCTGTGCGTTTATCGCTGCTGGCACTGGTCTCGCACAGTATTTTAAATCAAAGCAGAAAATCCACAATGTTTGCGTAAACACATAAACACACAAACTCAGTTCGTTTGGCGACGTTCGTTGTGTACGTTTCATGTTCACTGCAATTAAATCCCGTGTAGTATGCACCCCAATCGGCATCAATCATGCACGAAAAAGTCGACTGTCAAGCTCACATCCCTCCATCTACGGCACTACAGCACTCATACGCACACACAGAAGATTTCTCTGAGTACATGCTTGTAATTGCATGCAGCGACAGCAGCAATAGCTTCGATGTTCGTGGAAATCGGAGCTAAACCCACGCCCACACACACAGGTCAGCATATGCACGCATACGCATCACAGAGCAAGGTCGATTCCAACTGCGGCGAGTGCGTTGGCCGCCCACTCGGGATACTTTTTGGACGGGAATGCGGTTGCCATGAATTGGCGCACAAACGACGGAAACTCATCGCGCACAATCGACGCGCGTATCCGTCGCATGAGTCCGAGCTGTGTGCATGATTTGTTTGGTTTGGTTTGGTTTGGTTTGGTTTGTTTGTTTTGTTTGGTTTGTTTTTTTGTTAACATGCGTTTGTGTGCACGTGAAAATGACATGCTCTTACGTTTCTGTGGTTTTCAGCAGGCCACCATATCATAAAAGAAGCCCCTCACTTAAGACCCATTATTCTCACTCATTAATCATGCAGACCAGCACAATTCCCCCC
>CALSCR010000451.1:0-44790 GCA_943704495.1 Pigoraptor chileana
GGGGGGGGTGCGTGACAATGCATAAACAGAAGAGGGGGTGAGAAATAGGAGCAACACATTGTGTGTCTGTATTCGAGTATGGGGAGTGGGCATGCGTGTGAAATTATATTACAAAGGCAATCGGCATACATATACGTAATATATTTGTACAAGTGGCACAGATAAGCCACGGCATCGATTTTATCTCCATCTTCATTCTCATTGCAACCTGTTATCAGTGCCACAACACACACACACAAACGCACGCACTCACACAGACTTACTTTCTGTATGAGCGCAGCATAAACAGCTGGAAGATAAGCGTCGTGATGAGAGCGACGCACAGGGACAGCACAAGGCCACCGCGAGTGAGATTGACAATTTTCTCTCGTGTGTGGACTGATACCAAACTCTTCTGAAGCAACGAACGTCATTCCGCAAAAAGATGTAGGATTCAAGTCAGTGTCTTGGGCGCTGTGCCCATGGACTCCACAATGCACATTCAAAAGACAAAAACACAAACATCAGCATGTGAGTGAGGGAATGGATAAAATCGCGATAGTAAAGCGCGGGGGGGGGGGGGGGGGGAATACTGCAACTGGTTGTGTATAATGTCCGCCCTGTCGATATGAAGAACAACTGCGTGCAACCGACGAGCCACCTGAAGACACAAGACAGCTGGCACCCCACTGGCAGCCCACACTCCGCCATTGCCGGGTGTATCTGCGACCCACCGTGGTTCCATCCGAGTCGCCCAAAACCACGTCAATCAATGCGACAATGTCCGCCACAGAGCTCATTGAAAACACAAACGCCTGGTAAAGCATGAGCGTCGATGTAATTGCAGTTGCAACCTGCCGTCCAGAGTAGCGGAACGACGGGATCGGCTGGTACACGCGGTGGGCAACACCCGCAATCCACGATAAACGCTTTTCGAGGGCGTGAGATTCGGGTTGGCGTCTCACACCGGACACCGCCAGCACGCTTTCAGACGGCGCGGGCTGCAGCGCATCATTGTGCGTGCCCGTCCCATAATGCGTTGAAGCAGAGGAAACCGATGAATTCCGACGGCGCCGGGTGCACGTCACAGACGAGGAGGACCGCTGCAGTAAGTCGTCAGGATCGGCACTGACGTTGATGAACAGCGCATGCGGCGACAGAAGACTCCTCACGTGATCTGCGCATCCGTCAAACACAAGTCCCGTGTCCTCAGCAGAGTCCGTACCATCATCATCCGGGCGTGCGTATGTTTCATGGCCAGCCGCAGTTGGAGTGGTGCTGCCATTCGTCTCGTCTTCGTCGTGCAGCTGCGTGTATCCTGTTGCGTCGACAGGCACCTGCACAATGGCAGGGGTCTTCCGTGTTGGGTGGCTGTGCTCTTCCACAATTGACGCCAGAGTGACGCGCGATGATCCATTCGCACCAAACAAGCGACGCAGCGACAGCATCAGCGAATGCACAAAAAAGGCGAAAAGAAAGAAAAGGCAGATGAGTGTCGGAACGGCCGTGAGTGCGCGCACCACAAGCGGTGTGTCGATTTCGTAGCTCACAATTGCCCAGAACTGCTCGGCGATAAAGACGCAGACATGCGCAAGGCCAAGTACCGCCCCAAGTGGACTGGTCGCGCGATCGACACACAGGAAGACAGGATAGAATGTGGCCGCAACGCGGAGTATGGTTCCAACAAGGAGGTATTGGCTGTATTGCGAGTCCCCGACGAGCTGGTAGGAGTTCTGGTATGTCTGTGGTTGTCAATAAGCGTATCGTGTCGCAGTCGGTGTTTGTGGTTGTTGTTGTCATTGTTGAGTTTGGAATGTGCGCGTCAAAGAGTGCGGAGACACATTCAAATGGAGAGAGGTGTGTGTGCGCGCGCAAAGTACAATCACGGGTGTTACTACTGGCATGAGTGGGACCAAAAAAAATGGATGATAGTCGTGCGGATTGGAACAAATCTCAAGCCGAGCTGCTGCAAATAAGGCGCATGCAGCAGTAACCAACTAACGAACAAACTAACACCAATGCCTCCCATGATCCAAGGGCGCTCTCATTCTTCCAATCCACAATGCTGATTGTCCCCAAAATGTGATTGGCGTGCAAAATGTTTGCCGAGTACCAAATAGGACGTAGTGCAACGCAATAGACACGCCAAATTGAATACCGCAACTTTCGCACACAAGTACCTGCAGGATAGAGTTGGCGGTGGCGCCAAACCCAACGCCGACCGCCCATCGGTTGTGTCGTCCCTCGAGAAAGTTGAAGGGACTGTGGCAGATGCAGAGTAAGAGCAGCCGACAATAAACACCATCAAATGAAAGGAGACCATATTCCGCAATCAGCAACTCTTTCTGTCAAAGGTCACACTGCGATCTGGACTGATGATGCTTGCTCACGATATACACATGCGCATGCGCATTTCACAGGCAAACATCATGCACCACACCCGACTTCAGCTCACATTGGTATGCCTGGATATCCCGACCACACGGCCTTTCGGAAATGTCTCCTCTTTGTAGTCGCCGCAAACACTAGCGTGGTAAACGCTGCTGCAGCGTACATGCCCAACAGAAAATGTTCGTGTATCCTCTTTGCGGCTGCATTGTCGTTGTCATCGAATGGAATGTATGGGACGTACGGGTCTGGCGACGCGGATGGTGATGGTGATACCGAAGGGAGCAGCGCAGTCGTTACGGTTGAGATCACAGCTGACGTCATTTTCGCTTGTAACAAGGAGCGATCAAAGCTTACTGAGTTCAATCATCTTTTTTCGAATGGCGGTGCTATGTCGCCGAGTCAAACAACCGGCGTGACAGATGTAAAGGTCGGGGGATCGTCCTGTCGACGGCAGACACCTCTACACAGGCAGACGCACTGCAGTACTGCAACATTGGAGTGTGTGAAGGGCGGGTGTGTGTTGACAGAGTGGCTGTGTAGGCATTCATGCGCAGCAGTCGTTAGTAAATGTCTTCCTATAAGTTGTCTGTGGTTTGCCAGTGGGGATTAAGGAACGGCGCCGTGTCGGAAAGGGCATTTATTACTGAATAAAGCACGCGCCGCGCTTCACTGCAAAGACTGTTACATCACTAAATTTAGTACGTTCAAAACAAGGCAGAGGTGCTCACGTGAGTACCCCTGTCCCCTTGAATCCACTCGACGCTGCACACGGTAGAACTGAGACGAAGGGGGTAAATCGAATGTTTTTTCGAAGACTTTTCAATTTGTAGGCCACGGCCAGTGACTACCCCCCTGGCCGCGACGCGACAAAACTGAGACGAAGGGGGTAAATCGAATGTTTTTTCGAAGACTTTTCAATTTGTAGGCCACGGCCAGTGACTACCCCCCTGGCCGCGACGCGACAAAACTGAGACGAAGGGGGTAAATCGAATGTTTTTTCGAAGACTTTTCAATTTGTAGGCCACGGCCAGTGACTACCCCCCTGGCCACTGACGTGACAGAACTGAGACGAAGGGGATAATTGACTAGTTTTCAGAAGACTCTCAATTAATTTTTTTAATAGTTCATATTTGGCAATTGTCAAATTGTTGTCTGTCAAAAAGAGAAAGTCAGATGGCCCGACACGTTCACAAGGCGAAAAATCCCGCATCACGGACAACACTGACGGTGCACTCAACTCTGCCGCACACACAAACACACACACACAAACACACATGGACAGTACAAAACTGAATGACGGCACACACTCAGCACACTGACATCCGGCTCAGTGAGGGCACACACACATATATACGGCGGCCGATCGGATTGACTCAGTGCGGTTGACCACCCGGCACGCCGATGCACACAAACACACGTGACAAACATTGACACAACCGACGCGGTGAAACACATGTACACGCACATGCATGTGATCACTGCTGTCAAACCCATCACGGCAGTCGGGGCCGGGCCAGCATCACCGAGCATATCTGTCTGAGTCAGTCAGTGTATACGCATAAGACTGACGCGGCAGCCGTTCCACGGCATCCGTCCCGGCTGGCCAGCGGCACAGTGACGGGCACTGAAAATGTGGAATGACAAGATTCGTATTGTGTCTTCAATACTTATGCTGGTCAGTGTCAGAAACAGTGCAGCCGCCCTCAATAATCCTGTTCCGTAATCTCCAATGTTGAATCAGTGGTACATGCAGTCTCCTTCTTTCACCCGGCGGCACTGAAGTATTTAGCTCATCAGAATGCCCAGACTGACGGACCCAATACGTACATGTTTTCTGTCCTAAACTGCCGTGCATTGCTATGGGCCGGCTACCAACATGACGCGGCAATCCCATGTGCCACTTCATGACCACTGCATGCGCAGGTTGGCTGGGTAAGTTGCCGTCGCCGGGACTGACAGCTTGAGTGGACCAAGCTGTCATGCCGCATTGAAGATAGCGGTTTTGTGGCGGCAATTGGCCGTCGACGGCAAGCAGTGATGTTACATTTATTTATGCTTTGTGTCCACTCGGTCAGCGCGAATGATTGCAGACCCAACAGTGTATCAATCAATGACCGCACATCCGCACTCACAGTCCCGACGACTAACACTGAGACTTTACGAAAATCCCATTGCCGACATGTACAGATTCTGCTCTTTGCGTTCTTTGCAAAGATTTTTTACGATGCCGACCACCCAACCAACAACAACAAGGACAATCTCTCCGTGTTTTACTACACGGACGAGCCAAGTGGCGTTTGGTTCGTGTGGCCTATTATGGCTATTCTGCTCACGGCCAGCATCACCAGTGCACTCAATATGCCCATCCTCATATCCACCTCAGTCACTCCGTGCCATTATGGTACATAATTCATTGCCCGATATGTCCTCCTCGCTGTGCATTAATGTTATGTCATGCCTGCACGGCTCAGCATTCCATTACTGCTGCTTACCCATGCCTGACGTGTTGGCGCCGCGGCCGGGCGTCCTGCCATCAGAATCACAGTTACGGCCTTAACTGTACCGGAGCGATTTGCGCTACTTCTCCCCTCCCCCCTCCCCGACCCCCTTTTCTGCTCTCTTTCTCTGTGTTCATAAGTGCCGTTCGCACGCTAGCCGCTTTGCTATGGCAACCGTTGTGCTGATGTTCGACGTATTCGATCTGACGGCCCCCTACCTCACGTCCTGCCGTGAGTCGGATATCGATGGCCTCATGAACCCGCCGACCGGACGGCGATTCAAGTCGTCATGCCGCTACAACAGCCTAGGCATGGCCGGAGCCGTCATTGTACTTGTGGCCGCGGTGAGTACCATTATCTGTTTTGCTATGTACTTGCAATTGTGTAATAGACTAAATAGTCTGGAGAACCTGCGATCGCAGCGTGATGGAAATGACTAGATCAGTAGTGACACCATTGACAGTCAGATTTACACTCGCATAATATACAGCCGAGATCACTACCGCTGATGATATAATACACACACGCGCACCTCACCCACCGATACACACACACATACACGCACACACACACACACAAACACCTCTGACCACACACACACACGCCGGCCGGCGCGGTTGTGCTAGTTAGGCGAGTGCACTGCAGCAGTTTAAGCGTCTGAAGCATCTTTCGGAATACCGTTACAATCAGTGTACATGCCAGTACCTGTTCTTTCAGTCTCGCAATGTCTCCATTTTCCCTCTCTCTCTTGACTGGGCTCTTTGGTCGGGGTCAATGGCTCCTGCATGAGGAACCAAAGCCCTTAGGTCCTTGTAAAGTGCTTTGGGCAAAGTGCCGTCGGCCCTCCAGTCCATTTTTTCATGTTCGAGTGGAAGCCAGTACCTGTGCCCAATGTCCGTCACTCTTTCGCTATTGACATCCGTGGGTGAGGCAGTCTTCCATCCTTCTAATTCGTCTCTTTTCTCCGTCCTCAACAAACACTGCCTGACACGCAGATCATTTGCGTTCTTTTTGTGGGCACCGAATTTGACCATCACTTGCCGAACAATCAAGTCACGTCTATCAACAATAACAACTCGGACAGCCGACAGGATGCATCTGCAAATTAAAGAGACAAATCAATCGAACTTATGACTACTGTATAAGATGCACAATAAGTGTATTACTGGGGACATGCATTATCTGGTGTCGCCGGTCCTTCAGTTGGAGCAGCTGCACTGAGTCGGCAGCCCGGCAGCATTACAGGTCTGACACACTTGAACCGGCCCGGCAGGCGGCCAGTCTCAGACAACGGCTGCCGGAAACGGCGGTCACATGACTGATGTCAATGACAGGACTGTCCGGGGATTCGGACTCCAGTGTTACAATTGGCAGTTACACATCTGATGAAACGTAAACGCAATGCATGCAATTCAAATTCTACTGTCGCCTGTTTTGCACGTCTGTGCAGTCCAGTGTATTCAAACAGCCCAAGGCGATTGTGGCGTGCAGCTGCGTGCGGTCCTCCCATGGCAGTCGATTGTGCGTGCACGCAAGTACTGCCTTCCTCAAGAAAGTGGGGACGTCACCCTGACGATCGTGAGATCAAGAGATCACCCACCACGCTGGCATGATGGGCATCACCGCGTCCCCGCGCCGTGTCGTCCGCCTCCGTCCGCAAAGCGACGAGCGCCTGCAAGTGTCTCTGCAGTGAGTGCAGACTGTCCAATCGCAAATTCCTTACGCATGCTCGCTTCGATGGACTCTGAACCGTATGCGCCTGCAGTTTTTTGGCAGTGCGATGGGTGTGTGAGCATGCGTGTGCACAGCAAGCAGGTTTGGTCAAAACGCTATCTTATGCACACACAAATGCATGAACAGAAGTTTGACACTATTCCGCTGTCAACCGCCAACAACGACAAGACACACTTGCTGCCACTGAGATGTGATCACTGTCCTCGTTTTGCATACAAGAATAACGTTCGAATGGAAGAGAAACAATTAAAACCACTCTCACTCTGTAATGCGGACATGCGATCGCCGCGCATGCACAGTTGTGGAAACGCTGCAATTTTGTGTGCAAGTGCCTCTGCTTCACTTCGCGACCGCCCCTTTGGGACGATTCGGTTGGCTGCACGTGAGATGTAGGATTCAAGTCAGTGTCTTAGGCGCTATGCCCTCCACAGGACCGGGCTGCACTTGAGAAAGTGAGCAGGGCGGGGGCATGTGTACACAACGAGCTGCAGCATTTTGTGTGTGTGTCCCACACGTGCAAGATTGTAGACGCAGAGTCGAATATGTCCTAACGTGCAAGAGCCCATAGTGACAAATCACACAGCAGGCACACAACACAACAAACACACACCGCAATACCATAAACAACACACACCCAGACCCATGCGTAGTGCCTCTGCCGCATCAACAGCACGGCCTGTCAGAATCAAATCCATCGCATGGCTAAGGCCGATGAGTCTCGGGAGGCGAACGGATCCGCCATCGATTAAAGGCACTCCAAAGCGACGGCAGAACACGCCAAACGTTGCGTCGTCCTCCACAACACGCATGTCGCACCACAGTGCAAGTTCAAGACCGCCCGCCACGGCATATCCCGAGACAGCTGCAATGACAGGCTGTGCGGTAGGCACGGGGTGGCAACTCTTTCTCGTTAATGCACAGTCACGGTACTCGCATACCAACACACCAGTGTGTCTTCGTGCACCCACATACGCATACTGCCATCGCGTGATCGTCTCCCTGCACACATCCATGCAAAGCACACGCACGCAAACCTTTGAAAGAAGCATCCGGGTGGGCCCGAGTGGTCCATCGCCATCTGGATCCAGGCGATTGCCACGGCCGTGCGAATGTGCAATTGCCTTGAGATCAGCCCCCGCACAGAATGTGCCGCCACCACCTGCACGCCGGCCCCACCCACCACAATAACAACAACAATATAATAATAGCAGCAGCGGCAGCAATACAGGCAAAAGCATTAATACTGTACCGGCATTGCGTAGAATGCACACACATTGAATTACCATTTGACAGGTGAAAAGTGTGCCAGCATCCAAACGAGTGAGCGACGCGATTCCAACGCACCCCACAATACCGCAACGGCAACATTTTCATTCTTGTCGAAATCCCGAAACGCATTGGCGAGTGCATTGGCTGTTGGTCTGCGAACGCAATGCACGGGGAGTTGCATAAACTCCGGCTTTTCAGTCAAACTGACAACACAACAACAAATAAAATGAAGCTGATGAAATGAGATTTATGTACTAACGTGCCGTACTAATGGCACGTTATATATGATATTAAGACTCACCCGTCGATGGCATTTTTGACACCCGCCCTATCGAGGATCACAGTAGCCACAGGCCCCGACGTCTCCACACGCACAGCCGGCGACCCGTTTTCATTTGTTGAATACACCGTTGATTCATATGATCGCTCTATCTCACCGCCCGCGCAGTTGTGTGTACCTCTCGATTGAGAAGAAATATCAAGAGATGCCGCCGTTGCAACACGCACGACCTGTGACTGAGCCCATGAATAAGGAAAGTCCGCAGGCCCACTCATAAGTGTGATTGCAACAGCGTTTTTCAAGATGCAGTGAGTGGCGAACATTCTTCAGTTTCAATGATGTAGAATGGGTAAACTAAGCAGACATGACAGTCAGTTGCAATAAGGCACTCACGTGTGGTGCCGGGCGCACATGAGCGAGTATGCGGTGCAGTCGTCGTGCACATGTCACGGAAGTCGCCATCCTCAAATTTACTCGCAGCTCAACGACAGCTTCACGTCATTCTCCGCACCTATTCTCGATTTTGTGTGGTTCGAGTAGTGCGGATCCAGCAGAAAACAACTGAATCTGTGGTCGATTGAGCTGGCCTGAGTAACAGAGTAGTGGCAGGTTGTAATCACGTGATATGCGTTTCAAATTTTTGAAACGAATTTGTTACACACAGAAAATTGTTCACGCACAGTGTCAATGTAAAAAAACAATTGCATCAGTTGTACATTCAGTAACACCCTTCCTTCATACTTCCCGGGGTTTGTTTTTTTCTCATTCGAGGAAGTCTTTTTCTGATTGTATCGGAGTTTCCGTTGAATGCGCAGCAACGGCGAAGTACGATTCGATCGGGGGGCACACAAAGGGACGCCGAGTGTTAATACATTCGGATGGCGATTGCATCCGCCAGGACCGGGTGAGATGGCCCGGAAGCAAACTCACGCAGACCGACTCGCAGTAATTGCGACGGTTGTCAGCGTGAAAGGTGGATCAAAGCTGTATTACTACGCGTGCAACGAATGCAACAAAAAGTTTGAGGCAAAGGTGAGGCGACGCATGGCGAGGTTTAGATGGGTACAAGCAGGGCACATGATGCCACACCTTCATACTTGAAGTCGCTGCTGCTGCAGCTATATGAGACTTCATTGCTTCTTCATGCATACTTGGCGTTTGTGTGGTGATAGGTTGGTGATTCTACTCTTGCTTTATCGTGTTTGACTCGTGCGCCTTTATGCATCACATGCGTGTATTCAAAGCATTTTATTGTTGCACTTCACACCCAGGTGCTGCTGGCGAATGATGGCCGCGTAACTCGATGCGACGGATGCGGTGCATCTGTAGTGCCCGCGAATGGCCACTGGCGATATCGCCTTTGTCTCGGAATTGCGGATGCAAGTGGCGTTGGGGATGGTGTGTTGCTTGTGCACATGATGTTGGCATGTGGTTTGTGGTTTGTGTGGTTCGGAGCTGATCAGGCACTGCAAGAAACCTATTGTTGCTTGCTCCTGAAAGTATGTACTGGTCACTTGAGTATTACCTTGCATTCGCATCCACGAATATGCTTACGTAAACGCATACACACCCTTATAAGACACGCGCATGCACACACGAATGCAAGGCAGTACACTCATGCACTATTTGCATGTCTTCCAACAGTGGTTGCTTTTGGCGAATGTGTTGAGGGACTTGTCGGAATCCCCGCCGTCGATCTCCACACTGCGCTCTGCGGGAAGTCACGTGACTTGTGTCTCGAGCCGTCTGTGCTTCTGTCGGATCCTTCTAACGATGCGCTAATGCGGCTTCGCAGAGCAGTGAATGATGCACTACTTGGGCGAGAACTGTGGTTTGAGTTTCCAGCAGATACATGCGCAAACAACAACAGCAATACAAGGAATGGCAACAACAGGAACCTGGCGTCGACAATTGCACCATCCCTTACTGTCGATCCCACAGACCCATTCTGTGTCCAGCGTGTCATTACAACGTCGATTGCGGATATGTGGTCCCGCTCATCCGGGGCAGCGTCCGCGCACGAACGAGGCCAACTTCGCGCGAGGAGGCTGGGTGTGGGGCGACCTCGACATGGCGGGGGACCCACTGGGCCTGTCGCACCGACCGTCGTGGCCGCCAATAGACAGCTTGTCTGCACGTCGCTGATCCCCTTGGATGCCGATGTGTCGCGCACTCTGCGGGACAGGATCATCCGCGAATTTGCAGTGGAGTCCAGGTGAGGAGAGGGTTTGTGCGTGTGCTCGGATGTGCATCTCTGATTTCCCGCCCGAGCCGACATCCGTTGCCCATGGCGCAGCATCTCTCACTCCAAGTGTATTATGCAGTCCATGGATAGAGTTTGGGATAACGCGCTCTCTATGGCTTGTATCTATAGTGCGCGTTGAGTACTGGTGTTCTTTCTTTCCTACATTAATCTATCTATCTCGCTTTTTTTTTGTCTCTCTTTGGATGCAGTCCTTGGCAAATGGGCACATGAAATTGGCTTACATCCCGCTCTTTCTCTACTCAATCAGTTCGTGGATTGCTAAAACAATGACTTGAATCTCACATTTCTCTCGCGCGCTCTTTCCTCTTTCCCTCTTTCCCTTTTACAATTGCATTGATGCGCACACAGGCTATCCGCTGTGCAGCCCATTGACACCGCGGTCCCATCCGACGCTTCTCACACAACACACAGTGATGCACAAGCAATTGACGTCACCAGCGACATCACGGCCAACATTGTGGATATGCTTGCCGAGCTGGGAAATGTGTCACGTGATGAATCTCCCAATCGCATTCAAACGGACGGCGCAATGGCCGGTTGTGGCGGCAATGGCAGTGGCAGCCTCGCATATGTTGCCGGAAGCGAGTACGCTTTCTCCTTACATGTGCACACACTCCGCGCTGACTGTGTGATGGGATCGACGTCGCCTTTTGTGGGCTCCAGCAACAGCAACAGCAACAGCAACAGCAACAGCAACAGCAACAGCAACAGCAACAACAACAGCAACAACAACAACAACAACAACAACAACATTAATGCGCGGATGGCTGCGCAAACTATTCTCAGCGGATGTTCTGCAGACAAGCAACCGACCTCCTCACTCTCCCTCAACACACAATCCAGCCCACTCCCACCGGCACGACAACGCGGAGTCCGCCGCCCGATATCGTCGCCGCTGACACCGGCCTGGATTGCAAACGGAGGCATACCGCGCAATAAGCGAGCATGCGTATCGGATGTTTCCCTGTGTTCATTTCGCGACACGCAGCTTGCTTCTGCGACTTTCAGAGCTGGACCTGATATCGAGTTGGACGAGCCGCTGTCAAACATCATGCATTTTGTCGAAGATTTCACACAAAATGCGCAAGAATCGCCGGTCGATTTGTGCGACGAAAACGAAGATGCCGACGCCGACGCTCGTTTTGGATTTGGAGACATTGACGGCGCACTGTGCAATGCCGTGAGGAGTGACACGCATAGGGTGTCGTCACCTGAATCTCCTTACGAGCCGCGGACAGCACTGCGAGGGTATGGACAACAAAGCGCCAATCCGCAAGATGGCGCTGCATTCTTCAGCGAGAGTGGGAGTGGGTGCGATGCGTCTGAGTTTGGACCTGCGGATGATCTGGAGAGTGTCCTGCTCGGGTACTCTGCGAGCGGCGCAGTGCGAGCGACACAAGGTATTGCTGCGCTGTCATCCACACGGCCGTCTGAGGTCAATGCTGGGTCGTCCGGTGGTCTTGTGCTCGGCGTGGGGGACGGCTGTCGCGATGCAGCACACGGAAATAACAATTGGAGAGAAGCAAATCCAATTGAGGAGAGCCCTTCTTTGAAGGTAGTGCGTGAGCCAATATTAAACACTGTCCGCACATGTGATGATGTGGACACAACGACCCCCCTTCCGTCAGTCACGCGCCTTCACCGACACGACAAGGACCGCGGCGAGTTAACGACCTGCGTCGATTCCCCCGACCTTTTCTCGCCTGTAAATACATACAATTGGAGCAGCAGTGCGGTCCGTCGTCCGGCTCCAACCGTCGGTGGGTACGTCGGCGCAAACAAAGAGAACAATCGGCCGGACTCACGTGCATCGGTGACTCTGTTTTCGGAGCCACGCCGCGGCCGGACTGACGATCAACGACACCGACAATCTCTTGGATTGTTCAACGCAGTGGCGATGGTCCCCCCGCCCACAACCCGACGCATTGGAATCAATGATCTCGGCGATGGCACCCCGTGGGGTCCCGCAACAGACGCGGTGCACGAAGCGTGGACGTCGCGGATGTCGCGGCTGAGTCTCTGCCATTCGCCAACTGAGGATGTGCGCGTGGGCGGCAATAGTGTGGATGTGCGTGCGGACGAGGATGGTTGGGATGGAGCATCGCCTTCTACGCGTGACAGCGTCTCGCTCAGACTATTCGACTCTTCGCCTGAAGATGACTGAATGGCACTTTGTTGAGTTCGTATGTACACGTGAGTGTGCGTGTGTACACCTGAGTGCGCCTGTGTGCGCATGTATGTGGGAGACGTGTGTGTGTGCGTGTGTGTGTGTTTTAGTTGTTCATCTATTAGTGAGCTTTGCGTATATAAATTAATTGGACAGGAAGAGTGTGTAACCGATGATGTTCGTTTTTAAATTGGCGTATCACTTTACCATCGCGTGTACATTGTTTGCGACAGAAGAACAAGCGCGGGGAGGTCGTGGAAAACCGCTCCTACGGTGTTGATTCCGCGCACATTCGCGTCTTGCAGGTCACACCCGGTCATGTCGCAATCCTTTCATTATGTAAACGTATGTAATGTTTTTGTTAAGTTAAGAGACTTTGTTTTGTTGAAGAAACGGAAGGTGCTAGGCAGCCAAAGGAAGAAATGCACTGACGATGGCACGAACAAGGTCGAAACAAAACAGCACACACACCCACAGACACACATAGACACACACACGCACACACACACACACACACACACACACCTGCAAGTCCGCGCCTGCGAGATTGGCACCTCGTAGCGACACATGACGCAGCGACGCCCCTCTAAACGACGCCACTCTAAGGTTTACCGCGCTCATGTTACTCTCCTCCAAATTTGCTCCCTTGAGTATTGCGCCTGTTATGGGACGGCCGATGAAAAGAGTCAGATGTTGCCTCGTCTATGAAGGATGCAAAAGTAACTGCTATTGCTCGCTGAGCTGCGCCTCCATCACAATCACCACCCCTTCATAATATCGTCAGTGTCGCTCAACCATTCCGCGGTGGCACATTTCTGTTGTCGAAAAAAGAGCTCTATTCTCACATTCCCAGTTGACGGATATATAGAACATTGGTGGTTTAGCTGACATGTCCACAATTGCACCCACGCATACCAGAGGCTCCTCACCTTCCATACTGACGGCGAGAAGTCTGGCGGGATCTTCAAAGTCGCACTTGCGCACGCTTGCATTGGCCAGAATGGCACGGCAAAACGATGTGCCTTGCAGCTTTGCACCCTGGCGGAAGGAAGTTCAAGAGTGTCATCAGGACCACGCACGCATACACACATGCACACACACTCACACATGCACAGACACACACAGACGCACATGCACAGAGACAAACAGATACACATGCGCGCACACACACTCAACCACAGCAGCCTATGATGCACATTGCCATTCCCTCTTATCCATCTGCACGACACTTATAAGACTGACAACTTACGTCCATGCGGCACCCTGTGAGGTCCGCATTGTCGAATTTGCAGCGTTCCAGGTTGCACATTGACAAATCGGCGTTCTTCAAGTTAGCCATATTGAAATTGATGTTCCGCAGATCCAGTCGAGAGAGATCCGCGTTTTCGAAGTTCATCGCCTGTCAGGTTCATAATTGCGTGGTGGTCAGTTGGTGTCATGTGTGCGGTGTGGATGAGTGGAAGAGGGGGGAGGATGCGTGCAACAAGAATGTGCGCGTGAATCGAAGTGGGGAAGTACCAGTGGGCTTCAAGTGCAAGAAGCAAACAGATGGCCACATCCGCTTTGAGCAGAGATGCGAGGGGACGCACCTGGCAGCGAATGCCCTCGGATGATCCCGTCATGAGCAACGCTTTCATTAGTTTTCGTCTCCCAAGAGGCTTCTCCTCGTCGGGTATCGGCGTTCGCAACTGCAAAAAAACCGCCAAAATAAGCGTTGAAAGAATTAGTTATTAGAATGTTTTCTGGTCGTCTCACTCCGCAATGTTTGATCCGTGAACGTTCAGAAGGTGTCGCGTGTGCTGCATGCATGCGCACGCACGATGCAATATCTAATGGCCCATCACAATTGATGACAGATCAATCACTGACCTTGATGATCGCCTCAACACACTCGACGGCGCTTTCAATTGTGAAGAAACGCGCTTCCTCCAGCACGCCTGCAGAGCCGTGTGTGCGGTGGGACGTGCGGACATGCAAGCACATGATGGTCGTAAGTGGCAGAGTCATAATTCAGTTCAGTCGCATGCCATCGCACCATCTGAGGGAGAATGCATACGGCCGATTGGTTGAAGAGTAAATGGCCTCACAATGCGGCGGATAAAGCCAGACTCAAAGCATCCAACTCAGGACTGCATTGGGCATACGTCATGCGTGGCATTTGCGAGTCGGTGGTTGTTGTTGTTGTGTCATGCATATCAGCTACAGTGACCGTCCAAAAAACAGATTGCCCACAGACCATCCGGGTTGACGCCCTCGTTCAGTATCAAGCGGCCGTGTCTCAGGAAGTTCAGCAGTGGCTCAAAATATTCTGGGGATCGGTCGATGAGAAATGCCCCGTTGCTATCAACGGTGCTGTGCCACACGTCTGCACGCACACACATTCACACATACCACATTAGCCGCGGCAATGCAAGATGCGATTTGTGCGCTGGATGAAATCTAGGGAGGGACTCGTAGTTCGGATAGAATGTAGTGATAGCAAAAGCGCGCACTCACCAGATGAAAACATTCTGGCAAGCATTGAATTTGGGTCGCGACACAACGTCGTTCTGCATGCCGCCACGGAGATACGGTTCAGTATCAACAGATGCGGCCCCACGAAACAATCTGAATTAGACTGACATTGTAAGGTGGCCGTTAAACACATGTCCGACACTCACCGTGTTGTCGAAAACAGCTTCCCGCCGACATTCAATGTGACCCAATCATTCTTGCTTCCCAAAGATGCGCCTGGGTTAGGACGGAGATGAACACATCAGTGAGCAAGTGCAAACCAGGATGATCAATTCCCATAGTATTATCAAAGTCAGAGCCAGCGTCAATAAGTGCATACCCACAGGGTGCAGTAAAGGTTGTGTGGCTATGTGTAACAGCAGACGGCTGCTGTGTGTGACATGTGGTCAGAGTGCCGCCAGTGTCGCCCTCCATGCTCGTGGCCATCGTAAGAACAAACGCTGGTTCACTGGCCACTTTTATCGGCATCTGTCTCAATTGAATCATTTGATTTAATGAAGAGTATCTGGCGAGAAAGCAAAGAACACGTGTGTGGTGAGTGTGTGTGTGTGTGTGTGTGTGTGTGTGAGGTGTGTGTGTCGGCAACGGCTTTGCGCGTGGGTAACATGTGCGTCGTCATCACTCCGCTTTTAGCCCACAGTCGGGGCCGCCTGCTGTCACTTTGCTTGGCATAATCCACAACACTAAGACTTAACTTGACCCACTGTCCACTGATCGGAAAGTGCAAAATCACTTCAGTATTATGTTTAATACCACCCTTGTGCAGCGGGGTTGACAGCACGTCCTATACGCGCGCAGACGCTGTCAATCACGCCGTGGGGCTCATCATCACACATCATCATCACTCGTCAAAACCATACAGGTCAAGATGAGACACAGGCAAAACAACAGAGACCAAAACAGCCGCCGTCGTCAATCATTTTTGGCAAACACACTCACAACAAAGACACAAACGCAGCGAGGCACAGCAGACAGAAAGGGCGCAAGAGGCACAGCCGGGGGAATGGAATCACACCAGAGGGAATAGTCAGCGGAGGCATCGCTTCCAACGGAAGGCACGTGCACGCGACGTGACGAATCCCCCAAAGAACGCGTCTAGTCCTTGAGGCCGCCGGGCATGCGAGTGTCCCGCGAGTAGAACTCTGCGAGGACCTTCTCCGGAATGCGCTTGAGCAGCTCCTTGGGGAAGATGCGGAGGAGGTTCCATCCAATCTCAAGCGAGTCGAAGATGGTGCGCGCCTCGTATTGGCCTGCTCACAAAAAAACAACAAATATGTGTGCAAGAATAAATCAGCATTTGTCACCAGCATTGAAAGTTGAATAAGAATGTTTGCGGCGGTTGATAATCCACACAAACAGAGAGTGGTACTCACCCTGGGCGATGAATCCCTTCTCGAACTTCTCGAGAAACTCAAGGTAGAGGAGATCCTCGGGTGTGAGGGCCTCCTCACCGACGACGGCCTTCATGGCCTGCACGTCCTTGCCAATGGCGTAGTTGGCATACTGCAGGCATGCATGGGACATCCACAAAGACATACTGTTAGTACTCTACATACTACAAAAACCACAACAGCGAGTGATTGTACCATAAAATAACAAAATAAGTCATGGCAATCCCCATCTCTCTCTCTCTCTCTCTCTCGCTCTCGTGTGGAGTCCATGGGCACAGCGCCTATGACACTGACTTGAATCCTACATCTCTATCGCTCTCGCTCGCTCTCTCTCTTTTTCTTTCTCTCTCTGCATGCATGCAGTTGCAATGAAATGGCGAATCACGCACCAGCTGGTTGGACACATCCGAGTGATCCGTACGCGTCATGCCCTCGCCGATGGCGGACTTCATGAGACGCGAGAGCGATGGCAGCACGTTGATCGGGGGGTACACCTGACGGTTGTGGAGTTGGCGATCGACGTAGATCTGTCCCTCGGTAATGTAGCCAGTGAGATCGGGGATGGGGTGGGTAATATCTGCGCAACCGATAAAACCGCACAACAACAAATCCACTTTCGTTAGAATAATTTAAATAAAAACACAAACACAAAAATAAAAATAAAACGAAACAAAATGCAAACAGGGTTCAAACCGATGCCACACAACAAATTTGCTTCTCACAGCAGACCATATGTTCAAAGCACACATCCCACACCACGCAAAAACAACAGCAAACATAGCAAAGCGACTCACCGTCGTTGGGCATGGTAAGAATGGGAATCTGGGTGATGGATCCATTGCGGCCCTCGACACGTCCAGCGCGCTCGTAGATGGTGGCCAAATCAGTGTACATGTAACCAGGGAAACCGCGGCGACCTGGGACTTCCTCGCGGGCGGCCGACACCTCACGCAAAGCCTCCGCATACGAGCTCATATCTGTAAGGATGACCAGCACGTGCTTCTCGCACTGGTATGCATAGTACTCGGCAGTCGTCAGGGCAAGACGGGGAGTGATGATGCGCTCAATCCTGTGGGCGTTATTTTGAAGAGAGAGAAAAGGGATATGTGGAAATTGTTTTTTTTGTTAATAAATAAAATGTCTGCAACAAATCGAACCTCGGGTTCACATCAAATGGCAGCACAGGGAATGAGGAAATATTACGGGCGCACTCACGTGGGGTCGTTGGCGAGGTTAAGGAAGAGAGTGACACGCTCCATGGAGCCGTTCTCCTCAAAGTCCTGCTTGAAGAAGCGCGCAGTCTCCATGTTCACCTGCGACACAGAACAAAAAACAACACAACAACAGATAAGACAGGCAGACAATCAAGAAAGGCATGATGAGGCAATGTTCACGGCATATCCTTCCCGCACGACAAGCAGACGCAAACAAAAGTTTGAGGCTTTGCATATCGCGTCATGGGTAAAACAGGCTTGGTTTTCAGGACGCACAGATCAACACGCTCAACTGCAACTACACAGAATAAACGCCAAGACACTCGGATGACAAGAGTAGATATGGCACAGACAGATACGTACACCCATAGCGGCGAACACAATGGCAAAGTTATCCTCGTGGTCGTCAAAAACACCCTTGTTGTGTGCCTTCTTGACGAGGCCGGCCTGCCGACAGATTTGTGCGGCAATCTGCACAAGCAAACAGAAAATTGCAATGCCATTGCCCGGTCAGAACGGGAAGTATAAACATAAAAACGCAAAAACGCACTGCCGAGAGGGGAACGTGCTCAAAGTCCACTCAAACAAAGAGATTCAAAAGGGAGAGTAACACTCACATCGTTGTGAGGAAGACCGGCGGCAGAGAAGATTGGAATCTTCTGTCCTCGGGCAATGCTGTTCATTGTGTCAATGGCAGAAATACCGGTCTGAATCATCTCCTCGGGGTAGATGCGAGTGAAAGGGTTGATGGGCTGGCCTGCTCAACATGCATTTCAACAAAAAATGGAAAGTAATACAGTGTGAGCAAAACAGATTTCAAATCCGCTCTGGTGGAAGAACAACATCGACATATAAGTCCATGCACACATGGCACACACAAGACCATATTTCACGACAAATCTGCAGAGACAAACGAAATCCCACCCTGAATATCAAGGTAGTCCTCGGCCAACACATTGGGACCCTTGTCAATCGGCTTTCCAGAGCCGTTAAAGATGCGACCAAGCATGTCCTCTGACACGGGCTGGCGAAGAATGTCGCCGGTAAACTCGCACGTTGTGTGCTTGGCATCAATGCCAGAGGTACCCTCGAACACCTACCCATTCACAAACACGCACACACCAAGAGCAAGGAATGAGAATCAAATCAACACATCACCTCTTGAGTGGCACTCATGCAATAAGCAGGCATCCAAAAAAATTCCCAACGGCACACGTGAAGATCTCGATCTCTAAACCCCACACGCGCGCAACACGGAAATACACGCCTTCGCAAGCACAAGCACACACCTGAACGACGGCCTTGTTGCCAGAGACCTCAAGCACCTGACCGGAGCGGCGAGTGCCGTCGGCGAGGGTGAGGTTCACAATTTCGGCAAACTTGGGGAACTTGACATTGTCGAGAATAACAAGAGGTCCATTCACACCCGACACAGTGCGGTACTCTGTGGCGAGATATACGCATCGCCATAGTGGTGGGCAGTGGGTGTGGATGAAAAGGGGCAAATTATTTGTGAGCACTATTTCCTCATCCACTCTGCAAATTAACTAGAGATGAGTGCATTGGAACTGTCATGCCGCATCTAAATTAGCGGGAAAACAACCTCGAGTGGATGTCCCAGTGCGTGGGATGGGCGCAACAATGAGTGCGAACTATAACGCGCTAATAGCCGTCCCACTATACAATTATTCGCGAGGAATCGAACCAGTAACATACCAAGGCGAGGCTGCACCGAATAGTTGCGGGTGACAGCGGCCGCATGGATGCGAGCCGCCTCGTTCACGTCGAATGTGAATGGGTTCGACATCTTCAATAGATTATAAGTGAGATCCGCAACCAGTTCAGAGAGCTAAATCCCCTCGGAATTTCAGCAAAACAGACGCAACCCCAACAGCATAAGTATCTATCATCAATTTGAGCAGATGCACTTCCGAAAGAGAAAGGGGGAATACGATGACACACACACATACGCACGCACGCACACACACGCACACATACACACACACACAACAGAGACTACAACGGTACCGACACAACACGCGCGCATGACCCACACACACTGGGCAATCAATCAATTATGTAAGGGGGCGGATTGCAGAGTGCCGCGTTCAGTACAAATCCCATACCATCAGCCGATTATTATTCG
This sequence comes from Pigoraptor chileana, assembly GCA_943704495.1. NCBI lineage: Eukaryota > Filasterea > Ministeriida > Capsasporidae > Pigoraptor > Pigoraptor chileana. The sequence goes on from CALSCR010000451.1 coordinate 19,850, forward strand.
ATTATTTCACCCGGGCATCCAATTTGGCCAGAGTACCACCGGGATTACCCGGAGTAATGATGTCACTGCGAACAGTGTATCATCGATGCGTCATTACCGCTGGGGAAGGTTGCACTCAGGCATGCTGCTGTCACTGTGCTCGTTGGTTCTACTGAAAAGCACAAGGTTAAATTGGGTTATTGCATCCTGCTCTTTCAGCTCTTTCATACTTTTTCGTTCAGAAAGCAACGTGTTTTTCATAGCTTGACTGAAAATGGACAAGATAGACAACATTAATCCTACGATTTATCAAGCGAGTGCCGCACGTGTGCTCACAGCGAGTGAAGAAGATGAGGGAGTCTATGACCCCATCGATCAGCGCGAGATCTTTGATATCCAACACACTGTATATGTTTTCTGTTCCACTTCATACATCATTATCATTACGTGGTATTCTACGACTGTATGAAGTTTGGTGGCCTTGACGAACAAGTTTTCATTGCAGATACATCTCATCAGGAATATAAACGATCCAGAACACCCGCTCACTCTCGAGGAACTCAAGGTTGCACAGGAAGCACATATAGAGATCGACGACGAGAATAACTTCGTGCGCGTGCAATTTACGCCAACTATACCTCACTGTAGCATGGCGACGCTTATCGGACTGTGCATCAGGGTGAAACTGCTGCGTTGTTTGCCGGAGCGTTTCAAGGTAAGCGCTGTAACTGCACCTTTTTTTTCCTGTATTGCTTAATCTCTCTCAACTGTGTATATTTGTTGGTGACCCATTACTGAGCAAAATATGACGCTATATGCGTATCATCAGGTTGACGTGTCCATCCGGCCCGGTACCCACGCATCTGAGGAAGCAGGTGTGCAACATTTTGTGCAGACTTTTTTGCTGTTTTGCTTTGACTATATTGTGAGCTGTTATTCTGAGCTGTAAATAACACGTATTGTTGCATTTTGGACCCTCGCCTCACAGTGAATAAGCAGCTGAGTGACAAGGAACGAGTGGCGGCGGCGCTTGAAAATGGCCATCTCCTTGAGGTCGTAAACCAATGTCTGTCGACTAAGTCAACGTGAGAGACTTGTATATGGCGTTTCGTGTGTGCGTGCGTGCTGCGTGCTGCGTGCTGCGTGCTGTGTGTGTGCTTTAAAAGAATCATGCGATTGTATTCTGGTCCAATTCGGCTCGTATTTGGCTCCCTACGAAGAGAAAGTTGTGTGGGTAGTGTGGCTTGGTAACCTCTGTGTGTGCGTGTGTGTGTGTGTGTTTGTGATCAGCTCGCAGCGCGTATTAGCGTTAAGTAGTCCCCTGCACTTCAGACTGAGCAATGCCTCGTATGCTGAGATACAAGGATGATTCAGAAATTGGAATAGCATTTTTTAACTTTTAGGACAGTGAAGTCCCTGTATGTATTTACAGGATACGCAGCCTGTTTGAGGAGAGCATCTTCTCAACGAATTGCCACTCCCGGCCACGCCGTTTGACTTCCCCTTCAGCGAAGGAGAATAGAAAGAAAAAATAGACGCACAACGACGCACGCGCGCGCAACAGCATTTGGCGGCCCAGCCAGTGAGTCGCCCCCGCAACGTCATAGACGCTTAATGAGTGCGCTTCTCAAAGGGGATCTTGTGGCTCTCGTCAAGAGCGTGGGGAATGAAGAAGTAGTCGGGCTTATCCTTCTGTGCGAGCCAAGGGTAAGGGTTCGAGCCGTGCTTCCACCTGTGATTGAACAAAGAAAGGAGAGAAAACTGTCAATACATGTCTCACACAGGAATGCTTCCAGCTATCTTCAGCTCATAAGATGTCGAATGATATTTGCAGATACTTACACAATGTCGGGTTGCCTGGCGGAGTGGACGATCATTGTCGAGGCAATCATGAGGGCGCCGCCGACAATGCCGAGAAGCGGGTAGATCTCCTTAGTCTGGAGGGCAGCGCGAATCATTCCGGAAACCATTTTCGTTTGGGTTTGAGTGGTTGCTCGCTGGAAAGCTGGGTTGGTTGAGGCTTGAGTTCTTCTGTTGAAGAATTGCTTGAGTTGCTTTGTTGCTTTGTTGCTTGTTGGGTTTCTTGAACAGTGGATGGAGGGGGCCTTTTATACCCTCCCTGATTGTGCACTCCTCTGTGTGTGTGTGGTGTGTCTGCTTATTGTGCAAAGTTGTTGTGCGATGAGTGTGAGGACTCACGCTACGGTATGTCTGGGAGGCAAAGTGGCGTGATGTTGTGGTGTGAAGGCCGAGTGGAGCATGGGTGACAAGATAGGCCGGCACCAAGGGTACTGAGCGCAGCGATCGCTCAGTACCCTTGGCCGGCACTCACAGGCACGCACTCGCACTCGCCAGCGTCAGCACTGCGATCAAAAATTTCACTGGCGATCCCGGTGTGAAAATTTCCATTGTGAGAAAATTGCTACTATTAGTAATATATCAGAAGTGTTTTTTTGTTATGAGATTTATAATGGATGTAATATGTAGTGAAGATGTGTATTGAAATGGGGTTTGATTTGCCATTCTATATGAATAACTTCATCGTCAGATATGCAACCTTGTGAGATCCCACTGCGAGGAGAGTGAAAATGTGATGACGGTCGGTGCGATGGGATTGGTAGATGGGACACACACACACGCTCAGCCACAAGAGTCACACATTCGCCCTCACACACTCACGCCACACCCCGTTGGTACAGTGTAGAGAGCGAGCACACACTGGTACAAACACATATTGACAGCCTCTCCAGTCAATTCTTTTGCACTCACAGCTGCGATAAAAAATGAAATGGTGTGGTGGTGTGGTGTGGCTGTGTGGCTGAAACGCAAAAGGCATGGATTCGCTTGGTCGCAACTGAACCAACATGTGGCGGCGCTTTGATGCACTGAACTGGCCCACTGACAGTAGGACTGTTCATGTACTTGTTGTTGTTGCAACAATCCAACATAGGAACTGTTGGCATACTGGCTGAAACAGAAGATACCTTGACACCACGTGTTGTTGTAGTCTAACGAATTGAGAATGCATCGTGGTGGCAATTGACTTCCATTTTTCTGAGTCGTGTCGGTGTAGTCAGTGACCGCGACGCCTCCTATTTTTCTCCACAATGATTAATTTTGTTCGAAGAGATAATATCGAATGAGAGAAAATAGAGTCGATTAAGAACATGAAAATATTTTTAAAGAATGTAATATGACTGAGCAATAGATCCCAAATATTTAGAAGTTGTCTGAATATAAATACTACAATCTTGAAAGTGTAAAGACAAAAATATGTATCTATAACTTTAGTTTAAGATGTACACAAAGGAAGCCTCGAGCTCTTTTTGCCTTTAAATTTGTCAGTCTTAGTCTCGTGGCCTGGAGTGCAGCAGAAACACAAGGGCCATGTTGTAGCGCTACCTGTTTCGTCATAGTCCACGAACAATCACTGATCAATGGTGTGCGGCACATACAAAAGGGCCAGATTGTCTTGATGTAGTCGGCTGGCGCGCTACCTGTTTCGTCATAGTCCACGAGCAATGTCAATGGTGTGCGGCACATACAAAAGGGCGAGACTATCTTGTTGTAGTCGGCTGGCGCGCTACCTGTTTCGTCATAGTCCACGAGCAATGTCAATGGTGTGCGGCACATACAAAAGGGCCCGTCCAGAATTGTGGTGTCGTTTGCTGTTGTACATTTTGTGACTTGAAGTTTGCTACAAATTCAGACAAACCGTGTCACGTGATTGCATGTTCTGGGTAACCGCCGGTTACTCATCCAATAATGTCGGCAAAGTCCTGATCAGCTGTCACTGAGGCACTCACGCATGCAGGCAAGAATGCTTCATTCCAGCGCCTTTTTACGCGCCCCGACTCCATGATGCCTCGGGATTCACATATATAATTTTATTTAAAGGGACACTTATAGTGAACGTGGCCGAATTCAGAAGTAACAGTACAATTGACAAGCAAGATCCATGCAAAGGGAATGGCGGGGAACGCGAAGCCCAGTCCACAAGCATTCCTGGACTGGATGGTCGCCATTGGAAGTGCATATGAGCGGAGCGCTGCTGAGGTACGGTGACCACGCTTCATTGTGTGCGCAGTGACAAATGCCTTGTGTGTCTGGACACGACATGTAACGACATGCAACGCCAGCCCGCAACACGCAACATTCTCACACATTGTGTTACATGCGCCCTCTTCCACTGTGTAACGACGTTTTGTATGTTGACACAGGGGGAGCATGCCGTCGGTATGTTTATTCGGCATTATCTCCACATATATGCGACTGCATTGAGAGCCGATGCACGCGAAGTCGCTCTCGGTAACGACATAGATTTCGGTCGGTTCACCTGCAGCACGTTGGATGATAACAACGGCATACTGAGGACAATGCGTGTGTATAACATGTCTGAGGAGTCGGCGCGGGTGGTTGGTGTGTACACCTTCCCTCCAATGCCTGGTCTCACCCTTGACGTCGGGAATCTCGGCCTAGTGAAGAGCCATTCTCACGCACACATTGCACCCTCTGATGGTGGCGATGCAAATATCCGGCGGCGGTCCTGTGTTGAGCTGCGTCTGCGGTTCAATGCGCCCCAGCAGACTGGCCTCCATCACACTCATTTGTTTGTCTCGATGCGCGACGGGTCTGTAGTGTGTCGTAAGATACTCGCCCTTGTTGCGAGAGCGGATGCACAACGGGGACTGAATCCGTCCGCGGCGCATTTCGGTGGGTCTTGCATGCCCAATTGTTCGTCATTAACTGAAGTGGTCATCTGGTTTTTATATATAACCTATCCGACATGTTATTGCTTGACGCTCCAATTGCCACTTTTTTCCACTTTTCCGTTTGGCGGGTCTTTTGTTCTGACAGCCCCATTGGAGTGTGGCGTTTACGCCAACAACAACAAACCTCCACTAATCATATCATCACCAGTGGACCGTATCAACTCATCCTCACTCTCTTTATTGTCACGCTTGCCCATATGCCATCAGTGCCAGCCTCTGCGTCCATCAGGGGAAGGAAGCCCGCCACAGTCCCCATATACGTCCGCAGCGATCTCCCACCAGCGCCGGCGCAGGGCGAGCCTCTCGAACATCTTCAGGTAATACCACTCCCGGATGAAGGCGCACGCGGACGCCTTGCGTTGCTCACACCGTTGAGTGCGTCGAATTACGAACTGTTTTTTGCGACGCTGCTCGAAGTTGAAGGTACCGCTCTCTCTCTCTCTCTCTTTCTCTCTCTCTCTTGTGGAGTCCATGTCCATGGGCACGACACCTAATACATCTCTCTCTCTCTCTCTTGTGTCAATTTTGTGGAGTCCATGGGCACAGCGCCTATGACACTGACTTGAATCCTACATCTCTCTTGTGTCAATGGGCTTATGCCTAAGGCGTTTTGAGTACTGAAGGTCTCTCTCTCGATCACTTGCTTGTCGCTCTCTGCCCCCCACTCCCCTCTCTTTGTGGAGTCCATGGCATAGAATCTGAAGACAGGCTTGAATCGGCTGTACTTGAATTTTAATGCACGCACCGCCATTGGCTTGACTGCTTCTGATGTATTGACATCTGTGCCTGTGCGCTTTTAATGTATGGCATATCATATGTCGTCGTCACTCTATTCTCTACTTATCCGGCTGTGATCCCAACCCCTCAGATCTGCAGATGCAAAAGGATATCCGGGCATACGATATGCATTATGCTGCACTGAGTCTGGATAAAAGGTGTGTGTTTTACTCTCGCTGAGTATTGAACTTTAATGCGGCTGCATTTGCGAGTGAAGTGGGGCTGTTGGTGAGGGCCCACCCACCGCCAGTTGCCAGAGGCTGCCTCTGTTGACCCTAAATTCCCTTTGTGTCGTCGCAGTCAGCGGCAGACTGCGTTCATTCTGCACGTGCCGGGCTTGCTGGAATCAAGGCCTCCTGTCACGTATGGAGATGTCGTCATGATCGAAGCGGCGGGTGTTCACCCGATCTTGTATGAGGGTCGCGTGTACAGGTGCGATTTCCATTGTGGTGTGCTTTGGTTTGTTTGATTCTGCATTTGTTGTGTTTGCATCGAGTCATGGCGCGAATTGGAATTGCAAAAGGCAACCAAATAGTGACAGTTGTGTAGCGTGAGTGCCGGCGGTTTTCTCGCACTTGCGAGTGCGTTCCAGTGGATCTCCGTGTAGACATACTGCCTAGTATACTGGCGTGCCCCTACCTATCTCTCACTGTCAATTTGACCAAGCGCATTACATTTCAGTTGTGATGATTTGGCGCACTGTCTTTTCTCGTCTGCAATGCTTTCTTGAACGGCAATGGAACAACTAATATAACCGCATGAGCGCGTCACGAAATAACTCACATGTATTCCGCGCAACTGGGGTGGTGTATTTTCTCTCCATGCCTCTCCCGCCGTCTCGTGCATGCAGAATCGACCGCAAGAGCGAGCGGCTCTGGCTTCTTGTCGGCTCGAATGGCTGCCATCCCCACACCGCCCTCCGATTCACCGTCCGCTTTGCCGTCAATCGACACCCGATCTACGAGATGCGGCGTGCCATGCGGTCAATGTCAGTCCTGCTCCACCCCCCGGGACACCAGCCCGTGGCCTCCCAACAGGTCCATGCCCTGGTTGATGGCGTCTCTGGCCACGAAGTCCCTAGCAACTTTGCGCTGCGTCGGCTCTTCCCAACTGCGGCCGATTTTAACACGCCGTGGCGCGAGGGAATGGCAATCGGCATAAAGACACCAAACTTCCCCTTTGACTGGGATCAGCTCAAGGCAGTCCAGGCAATCGTGGACTGGGACGGCCCACAGCAGCTCGGCGTCGCACCATTTGTGCTCCATGGTCCCCCGGGCACGGGCAAGACATGCACAATCGTCGAGGCTGTCGCGCAGGTGAGGGTTCGAGTCTCAGTTAAGTTTGATCATGTTTGGAGTGCGGAGGCAGTGGGAAGGGAGTGTGGCGAATGTATATATATAAAAATGTTTTGTCGATCTCAGATTGCGGGTGTCTGCCTCACACTGTCGACTGCAAGTGTCTGTTGTGCTGGTCTGAGTGTGAGTCTGTCTGTGCAAAGTATATGTGTGTAAAGTTTGTGACGATTAAATATGATAATGTAATTGTGTGTTTGGGTGGTTTGCATATCCTTCTGCCCTTTGTTCGCCGAATGCATTGTCCCATCCGTCAGATCATCGCGCGAAATCCAAAAGCTCGCGTGCTTTGTGTTGGCCCCAGCAACACAGCCGCCGACGTTGTGTGCAGCCGTCTTGCAGCAAGGCTTGCCGATACCTTCCAAACGGAGGTGAGTTAGTGCTGCTGTTTGGTCGTTGGATGCAAGAAGCAACTCTCACATTTACCACATTCCTCTTGCACTGATTTGGCCGTCTCTTATATTACTGTCAATCTCTGAATCTGCTTGTGCGGGGTCCATGGGCAGAGCCCCGACATTGACTTAATCTCATACTTCTCTCGTTAATGGAGTCCATGGGCATGGCGCCTAACACTCTGGCTTTGAATCCTGCCTCTGATTTTGCATATTTTCTTCGACGTGGTGCTCGTATGTACATTCTTGTCATGTAATCCCATGCTCAACCATCCGGCGATGTGTATTTTTTGCGTTGTTTTGGTGATTGTTCCTTTCCAATGCTCGCAGCCCAATCTTATGCTGAGGCTGAATTCGCACACGCGCTTCGTGCAAGAGGTTCCCATTGCACTGCTCAAATTCTGCGCCATGGATGCTGCAAGCTTCTTTACCGTCCCCGCCATGACAACCCTTGTCGGGTGAGTGACGCTGCATCGGATACCATTTTTAGAGCCTGAAATTCAGCGTGCATGATCATGACACTCGCTGTACTATGTTGGAAGTTTCGTTTTCATTTTGCTCCCCCATGGGGTACAATTTCCCTCAAGAATAGAGAGACTCCTCATGTCAGTGCCCATGATTAACTTCTTGGTTGAGTCCGGTCTTGCCCTCCCTGGTCTTTCTTGATTACAGCAATTTAAAAATGCATGGCTTGCTCTAATTAGTGTGTGGCATTAACCAAAATATGGCATCGCTCAACGCCCGAAATTGTTCCCTCTGATCTCCCTCTTTACACGCGCCACCGCCAGCCACCGTATTGTTGTCGCCACGTGCATATCGGCGGGCCTCCTTGTCAGTGCTGGTCTGTCTGCGTGTCACTTTGACTATGTCTTCGTCGACGAGTGTGCGCAGGCAACAGAGCCGGAGGTTCTTGTTCCCCTCTCCCTTGCGGGCCCAAAGTGCAAGGTTGTCCTCTCTGGCGACCACAGCCAGCTGGGTCCATCCATCCGCAGCAACGCCTGCATTGCGCGCGGCCTTGGCACGTCGCTTCAGGAGCGGCTGATGCGCCTGTATGTTGAAATCGAGTGGAATAAGCCCACGGCCCACTGCCCCCATGTGGCGCTGAGGAAGAATTACCGCTCTGACGGACCGATGGTTTCCGTGCCCTCGGCGCTGTTCTACGGCGGTCAGATTGAGGTGGCGCCGGATGGGTGTGCGCTTGCTGCGCAGCTGCCGTGGCTGCCCAACCAGGCGTTTCCGATGCTGTTTTACAGCGTCGAGGGTGAGGACATCCGGCAGGGCGATTCGCTCGTCTCGTTCAACAACCCTTTGGAAGCAATTGTTATCGCAGATATTGTCGAGAGAATATTCCGCAGTAATGTTTCTCGGGATTTCGATGCAAACAGTGGGTCCGCCGCCCACGTGCAGGGTGATGACATGTCTGGTGTGGTTACCAACGACACTGTGACTGCGGCGGTCAGGAGGGACGGTGTCGACGCCCCTCTTGTCCAGACAGACATCGGCGTCATCAGCCCCTTCCGCGCCCAGGTCAAGTCCCTCCGTCAGCTTCTCCGTAACCGAAACCTCGGTGCCGTCGACGTTGGGACTGTAGAGGACTATCAGGTGCGCCCTTGCTCTCTGGCGTGTATCGGGTATTCACTGGCTTTTTTTGCATTGATTTTCCTGTGTGCTTGGTGTTCGATCATGGAACCCTACCCTGACTGCTTTGCTTTACCATCTGCTTACACGTCCACATGCTGTCTGTGTGGGTGGGTGTATGTTTGGGTGGGTGTATGTGTGTGGGCAGGGACAAGAGCGCAAAATTGTTGTTCTGTCAACAGTTCGCTCTCAGTCGACATGGCTTGCGTACGACCGCCGCAGTGGCATGGGACTGATAGGCAATCCAAAGCGCTTCAATGTGGGCATCACGCGTGCACGCTCCCTCCTCGTTGCTGTTGGAAACCCCCGCATCCTCTGCAGGGATGCGAACTGGCGCGCCTTCATTTCCCACTGTGCGCGCAATTCATCGGTGATGGGCGCCGACTGCGGTGACATACTTGCCATGTGCGACGCCGCAGCAGAGAAGGCAACGGCGTCCGTGCAGCGAATGGACTCTCTTGCCGGTGGTCCAGCGAGCATGGCATCAGCTTCGCGCGCAGACGCACTGCTCGCTTCCCTGGAGAGCACTCGTAGGGATGCAGAGACAATGGCCACTCTCGACTCGTCGCGGTGGCTTGGTCGCCGGGCAGGTGGCTCGGGTGGCATTGACGATGACGGCGGCAACGGATATCCCATTCTGCTGCCAGGTGATTTGGATGAGGACGGCTCCTACACCATGGACGACGACTCGGACCTGTTTTTCTCTGATGATAAGGAGTGGCGCATTGTCATGTGATGCGCCGTTTTGTGGTGAGGTCGTGGTGCTGTCGTGCTCGCAATGTGTTTTTATTGGTTCCCTGTATAAACTTAACCTGTGTGACATGACAAGCACTTTGTGTTCTCTGTGAGGTGTGAGTGTTGTTGACTCGGTTATGCCGCGAGTCTACGTGTTCGCTTAGGACTGCTCTCCAAATTATCCAATATCAAACGGTCAGAAATTGACATGCTCCAATGGCACTGAGTCATTGACAATTCGCAAGCTCCCAACGGACATTTGAAGATCACAACGACTAGCCAAATACTATTTCATGTAGAAACAACATGTAAACTAGCAATTCCACGGAACCACAGAGGAGACAGTCAAGACTGTCGACAAAGCATCTGCAATATGGTCATTCATTTCGACGACATTTATTTCAGGAGCAGTGGGATGCACGCACAATCTGAACACGGGACTGCAAAGTCGACGTACGCACACGCACCGGCTCGTAGGTCCCATGCAGTGTGTTTAAGGTGCATGATATTTACAAACGGGCTCACAGGGGTTCACCGCTTCCATCTATGGGCATACCCATCGATGCCATGACGGCCACAAATGAGGGCAGATAGCGCTCGCTATAGGCTTTGAAATACGACGCGAACACTTGGTTGTGCGGCGATTCGAAATTGTGGGCCAATTCATGGGAGAATGTAAAGAACCAGAAGATGTATGCCCCTTGCGACGGCGACACGGCACCATCCGATGAAACTGCTTTGTTGCGCAATCGGTCGACGTCGCGTTAGACAGTGACGATTGAGGTATCAAGTGAAACTGAGCATACCACGCACATAACATACATAAGAGCAAATGACCGATCGGAGTCTAGACCTTACGCAATCGGCATAAACAAGCAACCGTCGGCTCGCGACAGGGAAGTGGTAAGAAACACACAACCAAACAAGGAACAAAGTGACGCACCTCCGACATACTGACGCCTCGTGATGAATTCGTACACATTGAAGAAGAGGGAGCCACCACCGTTAAAGGCAATCGTCCGCCCACTGGCGTCGTAGAAGACGTGGAGTGAGTCCTGCGGCACTCTGAACACCGATCCGAGGCGGAGCACGAGGCCAACAAAGCACTCAACTGCGAACATTCAAAGGATGTCTCATTCACATTAAAATCAACGAATCCGTGCTTCAGTCGCGGCAAATCCCACACCTCTACAGTCTAGATCAGGCTGGCGACACTGAACACACACACCTAAGGCGACCAAACATCAAAATACGATTGACGCCCACGGGAGGTCATAAAATTAACGGCAAGGGGAATACACCTGGGGATTTAAAAAAATCGGCCATAGAAGTCATGGTCATGAAAGGAAGAAATGGTGTGCAACACTCACTGACGGCGGCATTTTGTACAATAACATCATGAGGCGTGTTAACGTGTAGGTAGACGGGAATCCGATCAAAACGAGCTGCGAGTGTCAAATTTTGCGGTTCCATGACGTCGCACGATGTCTCCGACGGAAGCACCCTGCCATGTGGCCCAGGCAGTGGAGAGAGTGGGTGTTGAAATATATTCAATGTCGTGGAGCGCCACTGTATGCGCATTAATTCTCTAATCGAAACGCCTTTGCCGAAGTTCATCAAAGAAAGGGTTAAGGAGCAATGCCACCTCCTCACTGAAAAAGAGGATTCAAGTCAATGTTCCAAGCGCAATGGCCATGGACTCCAGTCCATAAACACAAGTAAACGAGAGGATGCGTGTGATGCACAGGAAATATAAGGAGGGTGTTGAGAGGTCTAGATATGGGACATTGGCACACACACACAGCATTATGGACGATCCGGTCAGGGCCGCCAGATGTCACGACTTACCGATTGAATCCGCCGGATAAGTAGTTTGTGCCATTGAAAGGCTTGCATCCCTTAGCACTGCGCTCCAAAGCATCGTCGAGCGCGGCGTCAGTCATAGGCGCGCCGTTACCACCGCCGTTACCACCGCCGTTACCACCGCCGTTGCCGCCCCCCGAACGCCCCGCCGGGGGAAGTGGACACACCGTAGACGACGGATCGTTTCCAGAACGATTGCCTCTCGAGGATTGGCCTACCCCCGGTTGGGAAGGCGGTTGTTGTGCATTCACGGGACTGCCCTGCCTCCCACGGAAGAAACCACCAATTGAGTCGAATAGTCCACTACCCGTGCCTGGAGGCCCTTTGGGTGCCGGTGAGAGTGTCGGCGTCGCGGCTGTGTTCGGTGCAGTGGTTGGTGCTGATGGGAGCGGCTTTGCTGAACCCTCGTCCGCCACTTTCCCCCCTTGCTGCTGTGGCTGTTGTTGTTGCTGCTGTTGCTTCTGCTGCTGCTGCTGCTGTTGTTGTTGTTGTTGTTGTTGTTGTTGTTGTTGTTGTTGTTGTTGTTGCTTGGCATCGTCGCGCGGCAGTTTGCTCACTTTCGGGTATCCGCGGAGAAGGCTTTCGGTCGCCGCGTCGACGTTGTTCTTCAACGCAGCAAGCAAACTGACAAGGTATTCCGGGTCGCAGTCTGGAAATGCATCGAGCAGGTATGCCATCGCTTTTGCAGCGTCCGGGTCACGTGGCGTCACATGACTTCCAGGCACACTGGGAGGTGCAGCGGATGCCGCGGGGACGACCAACTCCTGCTGTGCGGGCGGTACCTTTTGAGTGACGGTGGCGGGGGCATCGGGAGGCCGCTGGGTGGAGGACCCCCCCGGCCCCTGCATGACCACGACCTGGTCAGCAAGTATTCGGTCGACGGGAAATCCTTTGTTGCGCAGGTTTGCGAGGGATGTTTGCAGAAGCGTCGATAGAATGAAGCCGTCGTTCATTGCCGGGCGCTTGAAGATGACACCAGCCATCGCAAGACCCACATCGTACAGGTCCATATCACGGGTAACGCACAGCACGGGCTGCGAAGCCGCCATCGCCTTCTGCTCAGGGATGCCGCAATGAAGAAGTGTGTATATAAAAGCGCATATGGAGGGGAAAAGAAGAATGGTAAGATACATGCAGAAATCCAGTCAAACTATACAGTATGCGAGCCCCACCGTGTCTCCGGGAGAACACAATCCAACATTCATGCCAATTATTGTTATTATTTAGTACCATGGTAGCATGCCACAAGCTCAGAACAGCGAGCGACTGGCTCTTGGTGATACGCAAAGGAAGGAGAGCAGGCACACCCACCGACGCCGGCCCTAGGAGTGGCGCAATCTCCTTTGCAACGACAACACACGCGGTCGTCTGGAGGACGCGCGTGTTTGAGGACGAGCGAAACGTCACGTGACGGTCAATCCGGGGGAATTCGCGGACTTCAATCGACTGAAGGACCTTCTCCGCACCCTTTTTGGCGTCCGGTCGCATGCGGTGGCCCTCGTATAGGAAAACGGGCGCGCGCTGCCGAATCTGCGCAATAAAGCAGGGGGCGTGACATCTGTCAGTACGCATGCGGCACATTGTGAGCAGGATGAATCCTCTAGATCGGGGAAAACGAAGGAAAAGCATAAGGGACGAGGCCCACGACATATATGAGTTGTATGGAGACACAAACGACACAGAATTAACAGCCCCAACCCGCCTTCGCCTGCAGAGCCTTGCTCGACTCAGACAGTGTGACCTGCCCAGTCGGTCGCGTTGTCGTTGCCGCCTCAGACGATATCCACCTGCAATGAACGAGAGGGGACACATTCGGGAGTGGAGGAGGTGTAAGTGAGAATCTTACAAAGGGCGTGTGCGCTTGGCGCTCATGTAATGTAATTAATGTAACAGCATAGTGTGTGCCACAGTAGAGTGTGCCCATTAAGGCAATCAAAAGACGCAAACTCCAGTTTCATGAGCGTAACGATGGACAGAGTATGCCTTTTCAGTCCCCCCCCCTAGTTGAAGACGCGAAACTCACTTGCAGCCCAGCCCCTCGTAAAAGCCCTCGAGAAGGGAATCCATCGGCGCGCACGGAGGATTAAATGCCTTCCGCAGTACATTGTCGTCCACAAGAGACACATCCCGCGCGCGATAGAGCGAGTGCACGAGGCCAATACGGATGTCGGATGCATCGGCGGAAGTAGATGCCGCCTGCTGAGTACCCTGCAAACAAAGAACGTTATTGTGAATTCAGTGCGAGCTGTGTGTGTGTGTGCGAGTGCGAGCGGGCACAAGTGGCGCAGTGTATTGTGTGCCAGGTCATGTTTGCGAGAGTGACATCACAGGAGAGTGAGAGCAACGAGAGCTCAAGAACAAGGAAAAGACCGACGTAGGATTAAAATCAGTGGCTCAGCGCTGTGCACACGAACTCCACAACTGAGACAGACAAAGCGACAGACAAAGAAAAAGAGAAACAGAAATAGGCAGGGAGAGACGTAGGATTATCTCAGCACTGTGCCTATATACTCCACAATTGCAATTGGGCAACAGAGAAGGGAGTGAAGAAAGAAGGACCGAGCGCGGGGAGATGGAACATACATCAATATTTGAATCAATGTTGAAGCGCATTACTAATGCAGTTCATACCTCCGGTGGGTCGTCGTCGCGCAGAGTAAATCCGAGTAGAAAGGCGCTCTTCTGCATCTCCTCTTTTAAACTGCTTGGAAATGACGCAGCACTAACGGCAATGAGGCGCAACACACCCAGGTATTCATCCACCTGCAACGCCAACGGCACGGAATGATGACAACCGGAATAAGTAAATAAAAACAAGTAAATATGCAAGCATCAGCGTGCAATCACGGACACACAACAAAGATGCCATAACCATGAAGGCACGCAACACATGCAGCCCCACATCACACACGTACGCGTGGGAGATTGATTGCAACAGGACACCAACCCCAAGCTCATTCAGAATCCGCTGTGCTTCCCCGGTCCTTCCCACGATTTCTTTTGCCACCTGTGACTCGTAAAAAGTGCGTGGGTGCGCATGTGAGCGTATGTGCACATTAGTGTATGGGCCACCATTATACGCCAGGGTAGGTGACAGGGCACGCGGACTGCCATCACACAAAGCAAGATAGTGCTGTCGAACACGGTACTTCACTAAATAGCTCGAGAAAGCCACCATCGACCTCTACCTTGTCTGTTACATATGACATGCAATCCATGCAACCCTGTCCGTGCGCAACAGCGCAAACAAAATAACACACGCAAAACGAACACTCAGAACACACACACACAACGACACAAACACACACCTCTGCAGGGCTGGGTTCGTCCCTCACGCCGCATCCGCGCAGAAATAGATTAGCCTGCTGCCCGAAATCAACGCACGGAAAGAGTAGCGCTGCGAGAGAACGACCCGACTGCGAGCCACCCGCGCCCTCCGCCAGCCCATCGCCACGTGTGGACGCAAAGCACACGCGATAAGGCTCCATGTGCACAAATTCACTCTGCGGCGGCGGCGGAAGGGCGCTGTATGGCGGCGGACCTGATGCGGACGGCGGCGGCGCAAGTCGCGGAGGGACGGCGGAGGCAGCGGATGCTTGGCGTGCGGGAATGGCCCTTGCGTTGACGGGGATGAAGGCCAGTCGCCGAATCGTCTCCCACTCGGCACGGCCGAATTCATGCTGTCGCGAGGCAAGATAGGCAAACACCGATGATGCGGATCTGGGCGAGGGAGCAAAAGCGCGATGAGACTGGCTGTTGGGTCGCACAAACAAAGCACCGGAGCACAACATACATCGGCACAGCACGCTGCAGACATCATTGCCGTCAAACAATGCAGCAACCAAACAAAGGAAGCAGAAATGGACAGCGGCCCATCGCACACCCACTTGTTGTCAGGCAGCCTCGACGAGAGGGCTTTCACAAGTGCGGCGCCGTGCGGATGCTCTCTGACGCCCAGTGACGTCGCCTGCCTCGTGACGTCCTCGCGCACTACCTTGAAGCCGAGTACGGCGGCGGATGGACTCACAAAGCACTCTGTCGGAAGACCGAGCGACGGCAGACCCTCGGCACTGCAGGTTGCAAGGTGGAACGGGGATCCGGGGTGTTAGCTGCGGGAAATCACGGATGAGGCAGAGGTACACAATACCGGGGATGCAAACGACTGTAGAGTGACCCATGCATGCGCCCACCTTTTGGAGAAGTCCTTGCACGGAATTATGGGGACGTCCACTGATGCCGGCCTGTCGACAGACGCATGCATGCAGAAGGTGGTGCGGAGAAGGACAACGAATCGGTATGGGTTGGGACATCAGCACAGTCAGATCCCAAAGGGCAGACACACACACACACACACACGCACGCACGCACGCACAACCTTAAGCAAGTGTGCAACGCCCTGCCCAGTGACACATTTCAGCATGCAGCATGGTCCAAGAGAGAAGAGCGACCGCAACAACGCACGTGCACGCACCTGTACTCGGCGGCGTAAAATTCCTCCATGTGCTGCGCGAGGTAGCAGAGGGCCGCATGCTTCACGCCCTCTGACTCGCCCAGGCCGGCCTTCACTATGAGGTCGTCGAGGGACGGATGAACCTTCAGCCCAAGTGCAGACAGAAATTTCGCTGTCACGTGCACGCCGGGGGGATACCCCAAAAGGGAGACGAGGGTGAGTGCGGCGGCCATCAAATAAAATGCGTGAAAATGCCGCATGGACAAATACATGCAAATGTGGCAGGGACTAAAGAGCAAGGGCACCTAAGGCTTGAAATATACAGAGACACAGACACAGACCTTCAGTACTCAGAACGCTTAGGCGCAGGCCCATCAACTCAAAACACACACAGACACACGGACACATATAGACATACACAGGGGACTCACCCTCTGCGGTACCCTGCCGCAACCTGGACCGCCAGTGGAGCACCGGCAGCGACAGCGCACGTGACTCGGCCGTGGGAAAATACAGGGCGGACGGCATGCACTTCAGGCGCGCCACTCCCTTCGCATCGGTGGCCGACACGGACACGTCGCCGGCCCCGGATGCGATGACGCTCTTGGCCATGCCCACAAACCACCCGCCCCACCCGGCCTTCTGCTCCTCTGCCTCCCTCGCGAGTGCGTCGGCGCGGTCCTGCTCCGTCTCGCACGGAAGAAACGCGGTGCGGCGGAGACGAGACCACTCGTCCTTGGAAAATGTTCCCTGCTGCGACGCGAGAAAGCGCACGAGTTTTTCTGCGTCCCACCCCAGGTGGGAGTCAAGGCGCGTGAATATGACCGAGAGGTCGATGCGTTCGCGCACACCAAGCATGACGATAAAGTCCCTTCCACAGCGACGCTCCACAGACTCCGCCACGCGCGGCACATCTTCAAACATGTCCACCGCCCTAACGTGAACTGCCGACGCGACGCACAGTCCGTGAGATTCGGTGGGAATGCAACGGACCGCAGCGAGAGCGTCCCTCACCGCGGCAAGCTCATTTGACGAGCTGCTCTGACGCATCTTAGCCATTGCAACGAGGATTCGCTCCCACACGTCATGATGCGTCAGTGGCGCATCACACCCGTCTGCACCGGGTGGCGATATGCCTTGCGCACTTCTGCCCTTGGAATTCACGGCGGCTGTTGGCCCGGATGATGCCCCCTGATGTGCGCCTGCTACCGGGGCTGTCACCGGGGCTGTTACTGCGGCTGTTACTGCATTCTGTCCCCGCGTAACGCCGGTCGCCTGTGACGGCACAGGCGCTGGTATGACTGCCGCTGATTGTGAAGCAGTGCCCATCGGAGCCATTTGCTGCGTCGTCGTGTCCGCCGGGGCACGGGGCACGTGACTATGCTGGACTTCGCCGGGCGCGGTTTCACTGCCACCCGTCACCCCGGATGCGGTTGGGCTGCGATACTGCGGTGGCGCCATTCCGCGCTGTTGATTCACAGCAACGGAAGCAAGGTACACGGCCCATTCGCCAATCCCGAGCTCTCGCCAAAACGGCACAAAAAAGTCATACCCGAGCTCACCCTTGCCGAAATGCTGCGAGATTTCAGAGGGAAAAGTAGTGGGCGGCACTGGCAATCCCGGGGGTATTTTTGACGGCAAAGTGTAGCGCGTGTAGAAGGTGAGAGGGACCGGTGGAGGGTCCTCACGTGACAGTGCGGATGCGCTGTCCGCAGCTGCACACGTCACAACGCACGCGCCAAATATGCGCTTCAGCCACTCGGCGCGAACAGTTTTGCCACCGGCGTAAAGACCGTGGGCGACGGAAGAGCCGTCGTCGGGAACTTCGCCACGACACGCGCGGATGCACCAGCGAATCAGACGGACACATTCCTGCAATGCAACAACAAACACACACACACACACACATAATGGGAGTAAGGCTCACAAGGACAAACGACACCAGCACTGCAATCGGTTCATCGCAAGATCCAGTGTCATCATCGCAAACATTCGAGCATTCGATCTCGTGCGGATTGTCCTCACCTGCGCGTCGATTGACCGCGAGCTGAGTTCCGCCACGAGCTGTTCCAATCCAATGGGAGGCAGAAGGCCCCGCAGCCGCATCTCCCCCAGTATGCCCGCAGTCGCATTTGCAGTGTTGCTGCTGACAGCGGCCCCGACAGACACTCCCCCAGATGCACCGGCTTCATCAACGGAGGTCCCGAGCACAATCGGGACGGATGTGCGCACAAACTCAGCGATTCCTGTCGATCCGGCCGAGAATGCGGCAGACGCAGCGACGGCACCGTGGCGAGTGGTCATCACCTGCGTCGTGCGGTAGCAATGGTGCGGCATGGCACGAGGGATAAGGGGATTGGAATGGAAAAAAAGTACAGGTAGAACGAAGAGGGGAGGGTGGAGGACTGCAAGTACGCATTCATGAGCGGTTGCATTGATAGCTGACTCATGCAACATTGGAGAGAAGAAAATTGCATGCTGGCATTGGCGTGGATAATCTAATCTGGGCGTACCCACTTTGGGCGGCTGCAGATCACCCATGCACGCGAAAAACGAGTGGCGAATGGCGTCGCCAACGTACGGACTCGGGGTTGTCGGCGGTGGCTTACTGCGGTTACCGGCATCACAGCCCGAAAATGTGAGTGCCACATGCCGCCATTTCCTGATGAGGAGCTTCATTGCGATAACCTTCTTTTCCTGGTCTTCCTCAGATGCATCCAGCCCTTTCTGGGACGCTGGCAGCTGCTTCTTTCTATTCGCGGACTTGGATTCCACCTGCGCTTCCCCAAAAAGGACGGCGGAGATTCCCTTTGCAAGAGACGTCGCCGCGGCCACAATCTCGTCCGCCACGTGACTGCCTGCAGATGGCGAGAGGCCGAGAGACGCCCAGGCTGAGGCGATGGCGGACAGTTCTTCCTCATACGCCGCCCTCAGCGCAAGACCCGCAAGCGACAAAAGCTCAAAATTCCATCGGCAGAGAATGGGATCCACAAAGTCGATGCTCTCGCGCTCCACCTGAACTCCCAGTGAAGCGTGGGAACAAATTTGGGCAAAACTGTAAGTGGAAACTGCAAAAAAACCAACAGAGAACATAAGGCGGAGAAGCACGGCACTTTGACGACGGACTGGAATATCTGCTTTAGTGATGTAGCGCGCTTCCATGAAGGAGGATTGCATGAGACACCAGAACACACACCCACACACAGAGACACGCACGCGAACCATCGCTGCTGTGCCGAAGGTCCGCGGCATACTCACCGTCGGGATGACCTGTGACTCGATGTGGACGCAGACGCCCGTCGTTTGGTGTGTGGGAAAGCCAATGAAGATGCGCCCCCCGGATGGAAATGGAAGGGCACTCGAGAGATACTCTGTTGCAATGCCTGTGAAGTGATGGCAGGTATTTGTGTGCGTGAGTGTTGTAGGACGATTCGACAAGTGATTGTGCGTGTAAGTGTGTGAGGGCTATATGTGAGGGTTCTGTTCGATGGTTGTGTGTCAGCGTGTGTAAGTTCTCGGAATTCATTGTTGGCGAACGCTGTCTGCATCGTACATGGATCTCAAGCAAAACAGGCGGGATAACAATGTGTCTCATTCGCTATGCCCATGGACTCCACAAATCACAGGGAGGAGGGAAAACGCATGCGTGTATGCATGCGGGGGATAGACGCACAACAGCGAGGGAGTGCACACAAATGGCACTGCCAAACGCACCATCAGAGGGCGAATCGCCCGCACAGTCGTCAAAGGCAAGATATGCGCAACGCACGTCCACTGTTTTCGGCGGATGCTTCTTTGTCACGCGCTCTGCAACGGTGTGATGCAAAAACAACGCACACATGAGAAAGTGCAAAAACACGAGAAAGTATTGCGCGCGTATAAAGTGTGCGGCGTTGTGAACCAATAACTACAAATGCCTCAGACATGTATGCCAGTAAGAGATGTGTCGGTGCTGTGGTCCGCTACGCACCCATTTTTGAGGCAAAGGACAATGTGCCTTGTGCCGCCGCCGTCATTTGCGAGGCCTCTGCAGCGGCAGAAAGTCGCACTGTCCGCAAAGCAACCGACTGTCCCTGGTCGGCAGCGGGGCGCCCACCCGGCACGTGATCATTCCCCTGGGACTCTCCAACGGCCACCGCCAGAGTCATGCTGCCGATTTCGAGCGATTCGGAGGGACGAAAGAGGCGCTGCGACAGCTGTTTGTCGGAGGGATGCAGCCTGCGACGCGCGTGTGTGTGTGTGCGAGTGAAATATGATTGAGGATGTTAGTGCTTAGTGCGAGTGAAATGCGTGCACGCATGCATGATTGACGATGTTTACAGGTGGAGACCAAACACCAAAAAAAACACAGGAAACACCAGCGGTTATCTCACTCGCACAGAACGCATGCGGCACAGAAGGTGACGTCTACGCACACACACCTTCCAGAGAGCTTCGCGCCTCTCAATGCACCAGAGGAAAGCGCGCGTTGCGGGGTCTCTGTCTTGCCGACGCCAAAGCTGTCGATAATCGCGCCCGGGGACCGACCGGAGCCCGCCTCCGCCACGAGGACGCGCACGTGTGACAGACAGCGCGCAAAGGTGAGGCATCCCGCGAGAAACCGGCAGAAGGAATGCATCTCCGGCAGGTCCATCTGTTCGCGGCCATCGAGGACAAAACAAGTCCACGGCGGTGAATTCGAAGGGGGCGGGCTCATAGCATGGCGTAGAGCAGCGGAAGACGACGCCGCCGATGGAGTTGATTGAGACGACGAAGGAGAGGGAGAGGGCGAGGGCGAGGGCGAGGGTGAGGGTGGAGGGGCAGCAGCAGGTGTGTCCATGCGCAGACGCGACTTCATCTCAGCGGGGAGCGTGCCGACAGTCGAGTAGAGCTGATCGCCCTTCCAGTGGAAAGCCATGCACGAGTCGCCAGAGACCACCAGCGGCTCCTCCGACACGGAAAAGACAGAGTAAAATCCCACGCCAAAGAAACCAATCTTGTTCTCGTCGGGATTGCCCTCAGCTGCACAGGAACAGAATGTGCGTTGATTTGTGTGTGTGTATGCGTGCGTGCGTGCGTGCATATGTTCGTGTGTGTGTGTGTGTGTGTGTGTGTGTGTGTGTGTGTGTGTGTGTGAGTGTGTGTGAGGTACAAGTGTCAATGATCCGATCGGGGGACATCGACGCACCACAAGCATGATCGCAAAACAACAAAGACGGGGACAAACACACGTGACCACGACTGGCGACACATAAACAAGACCCACCAATCTTCTTCAGTCGGCCCCAGTCTTCCTTGCGAAATGGGCGTCCATTGTTTCTGTACACAACCGACATCGCCTTGCGATTGCCGGGTGCGCACACAAACTCGATCTCGGCATGCGTGGCGCCTGCATCGTTCGAGTTTTGCAGTAATTCACGAAAGATTGTATGCTCTGCAGAATATCGCGCGAGAATCTTGTCGATGAGGTGCCGCTGATTAACCTCCACTCGCTCATCCACTCCACCTGCGACAATGTTGCTTCTCAGTGCTGCGCTGAGCACGCCGCCAGTGGCGTTGTTTGGTGGCGTTGCGGCAGACATATGTGCGGTTGCCACGGCACGTTCACATCAACTTATTTTTCGTGAACGAAAGGACGAAAGGACAGCTGATGGATCGGTCCGCTTGCGCGCATCGTGTGTTGGGAAGTGAAGTCGCCAGACCCTTTGTTGGTGCACTTCTCAGGCTTTGTGTGCACACATACCAATTGCTCACTTGACGGAGGCTTTGAGACGCGTCCAAACAATTCCGTAAGACTATGCTTTTCTATCAAATAAGCGATAAACACACAATACAATAGCGAATCGGAGAAAAACAATCTTGTGAGAGAGTACGGCAGTTTATTCGTCAATCACTCCGGAAATGGATTCACGCGCATCGACCATGACGTAATCAGAAAGTGATGACCGGAACATTGTTTGTCGGGAGTAGTAAGTGTCGCAAGAGACAGTTGTGCCGCATGCATGCAAACACACACACACTGCGCGGAAGGAGAGGAGAGGACCCCCAGTGGACGCCCCCAACGATCACTACTGTCTGCCAACAAACAGTGCAAAGTTGAGTCATTGATTCACTGATTCATTGCGTGCCGACTGACCGTCCAGCAAGCCATATTGTCGCACACAAAAGTAATGCACATACACACACACCACACACACACAGATGTTGCAAACACGCGTAGCCAAAAACACTCGCAACACACATGCACACACGCGCACGCACACACGCGCAAGCACGCACACAGTCCATATAACACACAACGCAATGCACTTAATCAAACACACAACGCCGCGAAGAGAAACAAGACTGACATTTAGTATTCAAAACGACATGAGAGAAATAGATGTAGGATTCAAGTCAGAGTTTTAGGTGCTGTGTCATGGACTCCACAAGAGAGAGATGTATGATTCAAGTCAGTGTCATAGGCGCTGTGCCCATGGACTCCACAAACCACGAGAGAGAGAGAGAGAGAGAGAGACCTTCAGTACTCAAAACGCCTTAGGCATAAGCCCATCGACTCCAAAGAGAGAGAGAGAGAGAAAGATAGAGTTGTGGGATTCAAGTCAGTGTCTTAGGCGCTGTGCCCATGGACTCCACAAGAGAAAGAGAGAGACCTTCAGTACTCAAAACGCCTTAGGCATAAGCCCATCGACTCCAACAGAGAAAGAGAGAGAGAGAGAGAGAATATGCGGGGCATCACTTGTCATCGGGGACACGGAGGGGGGTGAGGCCCGACGGCTTGTGGACAAAATAGGGCGAATTGGATCCCACCGCAATCACGTGGGCGCCCTTTGCGTAGAAGCGGAAAGTGTTCTTGTGGAACCCACGCACGTCGAGGTCCCACATTTTGAGGCACTTTGTGATCTTCAGCCACGGCTGCAAATCAACGGGCGAGGGTGTGGTGTGTGAGCATGTTGCATGTACAACATCCACTCAATCACCCATTCACTCAGCCTCCCTCTTACATCGGCAGTTTACACACACCACAACGCACCCGTACAGCATGGGACTCTGCCACAAAAGCCACGTATTCAACACATAATATACAATAAAAGCCATTCCCCCATGTCATCGCACCTTGTAATCGCCGGGCTTCGCCTGGTGAAAGTACACGACCAGCGTCGATCCCTCCATGCCGTCGGCAATAAACCTTTCGTCGCAGGGAGAGAGATTCGTCTTCACCGGCGTTCCAGCGGCAACGAGCGCAGAGAGCATCTTCTCGTACTCAGGAGCCACCATCCTGTCGAGGTCGCGGAGGGTCACGTGGGGCACTGCGTTGATCTTGTGGTGGCCAAAGTACGCGCGCTGAAAGTAGTGGTTCATGTTGACGCCACTTGCACCAAAGTGGAATGTGCGCGACACATCGGGGATGATGCACTCGCGCCCCTTGATCTGCGACGGCATGCGCATCCACATGTCCCAGTCCCATCGCTTCTCTGCCGCCGGCCACTTGCTCTCCAGCTCGCCCTTGTACAGGCGTCGCGACAGAACCCACCCGAGACCCGGCATTGTTTCCACGCGATAGACCGCGGATGGATCAATTGCTGAGTGCTGTTGGTGGCACAAAGAATGTCCCGTGCGTTGTGTGTGTGTGTGTGTGTGTGTGTGTGTGTGCGTGTGTGTGTGTGTATGTGAGTCGTGTGTGTGTGTGTGTTGGTGTGTGAGCATAGGTTTCCATGGACGACGCCCATTTTGAGCATTGACAACGCAAAAACAAAGTAAACGAGTCGCATCATCGGCAATCTACATTAGAGAGATCTCACACTGATTTCCCGAAGTGAGATAAACCGTCAGAGCATTATCCAGTGCTAAATGCACGCCATGGGCATATAACTTCATCCCATATTCAATATTACAATCGATACTCCGCGCACACACACACGTGTGTGTATGTGTTTGTATGTATGTGTGTGTGTGTGTTTGTGGCAGGGCAACGCACCTCGTAGCCCTGGTCGTTCCATGCAGAAACGCAGTACAGCGTGGGATCGAGGTCCAGCAGGGGCACTGTCTGTCGAAAGTACTCGAGCAGATCGGGTGCGCTGTCCACATCCTCCTCCATCACAAGTATGAACGGCGCCGTCGGATGTAGCGAATCAAACATCCGGGTCAGCGACTGCCGATAGTGATTGCATATGCGTCCATTCTTCTCACCACGGGGCTTGGACTCGTACACACGAAGCCCCATCACACGCACCAGTGATGTCACCTCCGGAAATGACCCGTCCACATGCACGCTGACCATGCGTTCATCGGCGCCGTACGCCATGAGCACGCTTTGTATCGACCGCCGCAGATACTGTGGTCGGTTCCCGGCAATGATGGCCACGGGGATTTCACTGCGAGTGCCGTCGAGGAATGGGCGCGTTTTGGGCGCCGTGCCTTCGACACTCGCACCTGGGATTGCGGGACAATGCGTGTGTGCGCAAAACAGTGTGATTCCTTTCAGTAATTACGGGTGTCACAAAAGTTCATGCGCTTGTATAGTGCTCTTATGTGCAATCAAAGGTTGCTTTGGAATTCTCCAATCACACAAACACACTCACCCACACAAACTCCGTGTGATTGTGAGGGAGTGAGAGAATTAGGCACAAAAGCGCACGCAGATTTTCTTAAGACACAAACACTCTACCTATAGAGACGTCTCACCAAAATGAGATGGAGAACGGGGGCAGACAAACAGCAATGTGAGAAAAAGGCAAACACGGCACGGCACACCCACAGTCGCACAGAGACCCGTATCCCTCGTACTGGGCGCAGAATAGCCGTCGCATTTCGGTTTGTGGGCCAGGAGGCCAGGCACACTCCATCTCTGTGATGTGGCGTGTTCATGCAAAGAACGGCAGAGATTGTGTGGGTGTGGTGTCGGTCCGTAAGCACAGCGCACAGTATAAAGGGTCACGCTCAAGAACTACACGCACGCACATGACCCACACCAAGACCCACAAAACAAAAAGCCCCCTCCCCC
>CALSCR010000454.1:0-10984 GCA_943704495.1 Pigoraptor chileana
TGTGTGTGTGTGTGTGTGTGTGTGTGTGTGTGTGTGTGTGTGTGTGTGTGTGTGTGTGTGTGCGTGTGTGTGTGTCTGTGTGTGCGTGTGTGTGTGTCTGTGTGTGCGTCTGTGTTGGCATGTGGCATGTGGCATGTGGCATGTGCAATTTGGTTTTTATGGCTTGAATCTCTCTGTCGATACCAAACACAACAACAACACGCAACTCATTTCCGTGCCTTCCTGCTTCATTGCTGCAGCATGTGGTGTTTGCCGTCAAGTTTGTCCTCGCATATGCCATCCCGGACATCCCCTCCAATGTGCAACTCGCAATGCGGCGCGAGAAGCATCAGGTGTACCAAATTCTCTATGGAAAGCAACGCGTCAAAACGGCATCCAAGCCCACAGAGGACTAAACCGGTCCTCTACGGCCGTTAATGCCCTTAAATGGCAGCTGCAGGTTTCGGCTGTCATATTTTTCGCGTCGTGTTTTATAATGTATTTGCGTTTCGCCCGTCTCTCGTCTTTTCGTTTTCTTTCTGAATATTTTCCGATTGTTGCAAAGACACAATGTGTATAAGCTACGAAAGCCTTGTCGATTTGCGTAACGTGTCTCTATTTCGTTTGTAATGCGTTTTATCACTGCAATTGTGTCAGTGTAACCACGAAAAAGTCATTGAACTTTCCATTGTGACAATAGTCATACTCAACAGAAGCGCTTATTGGTATCAACGCATGCGTCCCCCTCCCCCCCCACACACACACACTCACACACACACACACCCATACTCACAGACAGAAGCAAACAAAAAGCAAACACATTTGGTGTGATACCCTTTCATTTTTTGTTCGTTTGTCACAACGCAGGCACGCAGGCACGCAGGCACGCGGAGCACTGCAAGTCCATGCATGTGTAAGAGCACAAAACAACAAAGCAAACATACTAAAAGCAGCGTTGGTGTGTGCACGCAGAGCAATGTAGGGCGCTTTCACATGCGATCGACGGGCGTCAGACCGAGGATCTCGAATCCCTTCCCCATGACCATTGCGGTTGCTTCGCAGAGCACGAGGCGGGGCATGTGCACCTTGTCGCCATCAAGCACACGGCAATGGTCGTAGAATTCGGTGAAAATGTCGCTCAGATTGTACAGGTAGTCGCACAATACGTGGGGCATAAAAGTGTCGAGGACCTTTGAGGTCACTTCCGAAAAGCGCAACAGGTGCTTGGCGAGCTTGATCTCGTGATCGTTCTGGGGATCTGCCTCTGTCGCCAGAAACTCGGCGTTTGTCTGCACGTCGATGCCGGCCTTGCGCGCGATAGAGCGGATGCGGGTGAAGGCGTAGAGCAGATATGCCGCAGTGTTGCCCTTGAGAGACAGCATGCGATCAAACGAAAACACATAGTCGTTCTGGCGGCCGCACGACAGATCGGCATACTTCACGGCGCCGTACGCCACCGCCGTCTGTGCACGGTGCAGCTCCTCGGCAGAGAGCTCCTTGTCGCGTCCCTTCTCCTTAAGCACGGCAAGCGCGCGATCCAGCGATTCGTCAAGAAGGTCAACAAGGCGGACAGTGTCGCCAGAGCGCGTCTTGAACTTCTTGTGGTCCTCGCCAAGAACAACACCGAACCCCACGTGCTCAATGCGCGACACGCGGGGGTCAAAATAGCCCGCCTTGGCCGCAGCGGCAAAGATCAGCTCAAAGTGGAGCGCCTGGCCCTGGTCCACGACATAGACAACCCAGTCGGCCTTGAGCTCGTTCACACGGTACCGCAGTGCCGCAAGATCGCTAGTATCGTATGTGTATCCACCGTCAGACTTGACCAGCGTGAGCGGCACAATCTGCCCCTCCACAAAGAGCACCTTGCGCCCTTCTTCCACGACAACAAGCCCCTTGGACTCGCAGTCCACAACGGCGGGCGCCATGAGTGGCTGATAAAACGACTCGCCACGCTCCTCGATGCGCACCTGGAGGCGATCGTAGATGCGCTGGAATTCGTTGCGGCTGACATCGCAAATCAGCTTCCACCCGCGAGTGACCGACGCATCGCCCGACTGGAGCCTCACCACGTGGTCGTATGCCCGGCGCTTAAAGTCGGCGTCCTCGTCAAAGCGCTTCTTGCTCGCCTTGTAAAACGCCTGCAAATCACCGATAGGAGGCGAGACCGTCTCGTAATCCGGGAACATATCCTTAAGATGTGCAATGAGCATTCCAAACTGAGTGCCCCAATCGCCGACGTGGTTCACACGCAGAACATCAAACTCGTAAAACTCGAGCAGGCGGCAGAGGCAGTCGCCAATGATGGTCGATCGCAGGTGGCCCACATGCATTTCCTTGGCGATGTTGGGCGAGCTGAAGTCCACCACAACGCGCTTCTTCGGCACGTTGGGAGGCCGCACTCCCTTGCGCACAATGTCCGTGACGATTTTCTTGGCAAACGACGGGGTGAGGTGCACGTTGATGAAGCCGGGTCCCGCGATCTCAACCTTTCCAATGATATCCGTGCGCTCCAGATGGTCAATAATGCGCTGCGCAGCCTCCCGGGGATTCGCAGGGGCATCGGGCTTGCCCTTCATCAGCTTTGCGATTGGCATGGCGCTGTTGCACTGGTAATCCGCAAACTGCGCCGACACCGTCATGCTCACGGGGGCATCCACTCCAGGGTAGGCAGCCTCAATCGCATTGCGAAAGTACCCGGTGACCACCTCCATCATATTCGGAAGATGCTTATCGTCGGGAACATAGCGGTACTTTTCCAACGCCGGTCGCTTGGTGGGCGCAGACGCGCTTCCCCGCGCGAGTTCCGCATCGAGATTGCGCTTGAGATGAAGCATTTGGTACTTCAGCTTAGCGTTCTCCAGCTTCAGCTTCTCGATTGAGTCGCTGCCTCCCTTCGGCTTGCCAATCGCTGCACTGACCTCCTCAATCTTCTTCTTCAAGTCGACGACGCTCTTCTCCTGCACGGGGAGAACATTCTTACGGATTAGAACAAATGTAACGTGACTAACCTATTATACATCAAATATCACTAATACATTCTGCCACGAGCCCATAACGTACCGCAAGCGTTACGCGCTTTTCGTAAGCGGCGAGTGTTTCCGAAGCAGACGCCATCTGAGATGTGTAAGTCCTTAGACCACTCCGTACAGGCGCAGACGGTGTCAGATAGCCACGACGCAATACCGTTCCAATAACAGGGCCGAGAACGCGAAAGGATCCGCGAAGCGACATACAAATGCACACAATTCACGCACTCAAAAGCACTGCCTGCCAATGTGCATGTGTGTGTGTTTGTGAGTGTGTGTTGTAGATTCAGAGAGGCAACTTTTACCAATTCTCACACGTTTCACAAGCACATGCAATGCTCCGGGGTGTTGCTAAACATTGGCTGTGGGCACCCCAAATAAATATAATCACGCAATTCCATACAAACTTTATAGTGAAGCGCACTCATAAAATAATTGATCATCTACCCCGTATGCGACGACAAGGATGGGTTGTGGTTGGGCGTGACATCACGATGACCACATGCACGTGCACGTGAGCGTTTCAACCGACCACACATTAACTTACACCTTTAGAAAGGATGCACAGTTCATGAAGGAGTGAGTGTTATTAAAACTGCACCCTCTGTGTTGCTGTTATTGTGTGTGTGTCTTGGATTCAGAGGCAGAAATGGCTGATGTGGCTGAATCATCGGGCAGCGCTGCCGGGGCTGCCATGCCCACTATGAGCGAGGAAGTGCGGCTGCAGGCTGAGGATCTCAAGGCGCAAATCGAGAGGCAGGGAGCGGTTGTGCGCGACCTCAAGGCAAACAAGGCTCCCAAGGAGAAGGTTCGCATGCGTCTGATCCGCGCTGTCTGCTCAAGTGGATCAAGTGGAACGCGTGCAACTAGCGTGCCTGTGCACTTTTGCCACTGCAGGGAATGCAACTATTTACCCTCCGTGGAACAGCAGGCCACTGTGTTGTCGATTCTCTACATCAATTCAAGCTGTGTTTGGTTGTGTATACTGACTTTTGTGATGTGTTCCGGGTGGGATATGTCGGTTGTAGATTGACGAGCAAGTCGCGCTCCTCAAGGAACTCAAGGAGGAGCTCAGCGATCTCACGAGCGGAAAGCCCCGCAAGTTTGTTCTCAAAGTTCCAAAGGTATGAATTGTGTGTTGCAAAGGACAGGTGCGAGAGATAGAGTGACAGAACAGGGGACTAGTTGTGGGATTGAAGTCAGTGCATACTCCTGGAGAGAGATGCAGGATTCAAGTCAGTGTCTTAGGCACTGTGCCATACACAGATATAGAATTCAAACCGGTGCGTGTCCACTCGAGGGGAGAGTGGGAGAGCTGAGACAGCACGAGAGTGGGGATGTCGACATGTCTGAGTTGTGTTGGCGGCTTTTTCGAATGGAATCTGTGCGCCTGTAGAGGTGGCTGTTGCCTGCATGCACCCGTGAATCTGACGCTTATGCATGTGCATTGTGTGTTGTATTGTGTGTTGTGTGTTGGATTTGGCGTGCTGCAGGGCATGAGGGACTACAACCCCATGCAAATGGCGGTGCGTGAGAAGGTGTTCACGAAGATCAAGGAGTGCTTCCGTCGTCATGGTGCCGAGCAGATTGAAACGCCCGTTATGGAGCTCAGGGTATGCACGGCTGCGTCATTCGCTCCCTCTGTTTTGTCATGACTGCACACTTAGTATCACTTGCCTGCCTTTTCACCATGTACTCACAACGCACAACAGAAGTATGTTAGTACGCACATTTGCCTGTGCGTGTGTGCATGCGTGTATGTTGTGGTGTGTCCATCGATGGCGACTCACATCGACTTGTTTACTATTTCAATCCAATCATGACATCAGGAAACGCTTCTTGGCAAGTACGGCGAGGACACGAAGCTTATATACGATCTGAAGGACCAGGGTGGCGAGATGCTCTCACTCCGCTACGACCTGACGGTGCCCTTCGCCCGCTATGTTGCGATGAACAAGGTGCGGCAGATGAAGCGCTTCCACATTGCGCGCGTGTACCGCCGCGACCAGCCCCGGATGGACAACGGACGCTACCGCGAGTTCTATCAGTGTGTGAGTTGTCATCTGCTCCCTTCTGTAGACATATATAGATATACGCGTGCGTGCGTATTTGAAGTGGATTGTTGCTGGTGTGCACGCGCATGTGTGTGGCATGCCATTGCTGCCAGTGCTCCGATGAGGCTGTTTGTGACTCATGGGGACGCAAATTGACTCGCGAATCCGGTCACGTGCCTCTCCCAGGACATTGACTTTGCCGGCGAGTATGAGGCAATGCTTCCCGATGCCGAGTGCGTGCGCGTCATCTCTGAAATTCTGGACGACCTCGAACTCAACGAGTACACAATTAAGGTGTGCATGCGAGCGTGTGTGTGTGTGTGTTTTTGTTGGCAATTGGTCTCACTCATGTTTGAAGTGTCGGAAACAGTGCGTTTGTGGTTTGCTCATTGTGTGTTGCTGTGTGATCATTTGTGCCTGCCATGCGCTTCACAGGTCAACCACCGCATGCTTCTCGACGGTATCTTTGCTGTCTGCGGAGTGCCAGCTGACAAGTTTCGCAGCATTTGCTCTGCGGTCGACAAGTTGGACAAGGTATGCATGCAACCACGCGTGTGTGGGTGTGGGGCTATTGTGGATGAATTCTGTTTCTGCCTTCTCACGGTACTCACATCTGGCGCACGCATCTTGCGCACGAAACACTTTTGTTCATTTTTTGCAACATATATGCTGGTTTCTTGCGAATAGGTGGATTGGGTGGACGTCCGCAAGGAAATGGTGGATGAAAAGGGCCTTGATCCCGCCGCCGCTGATCTCATTGGCGAGTACGTCCAGCTCAAGGGTGAGTACAGTGACTGCGACTGACTGCGATATGACTGCGACCAAGACTCTGGACGAAATTCGACCGTTCGTTTGTGACTGCTCTCGCCAAACGAGTCCCCGTGTGCATTGGATGCATTATGTGTTTATATTTGTTGTCTCTCGTCATCTTGATGACCAACACACGCACACAACACACACAACACACACCACGCATCGCAGGTAAGACGGATCTTGTTGAGCGGCTACTGAAGGACGAGCGACTGATGACGAATCCGATGGCTAAGGAGGGCGTCCAGGCAATGGGAACGCTGTTTGAATACCTCGAACTGCTAAATGTTACGCACAGGGTGGGCTGCGCTATGTGTGTACGCGTGTGTGTGTGTGTGTGTGTGTGCGTGTGTTGATCGCGCGTGTGTGTGTGTGTGTGTGTGTGTGTGTGTGTGTGTGTGTGTGTGTGTGTGTGTGTGTTGATGGGGCTGGAATTGTGCGCAGTATTCATATACACCGCAAAAATTGTTTCTTGGGCGCATGAGGTGTCGGTCTACGATGAGATGTCTGAAAATTCATTGAAACCTGCAAAGGAATTGAGTGACTGACCTGTGTGTATATGTGTGCGTGCCTTTATGTGCGCCTTTGTGTGTGTGTGTGTGTGTGTGTGTGTGTAGGCCTCGTTTGACCTCTCTCTCGCGCGTGGACTCGACTATTACACCGGCGTTATCTACGAGGCTGTTCTCAGCGGCGCTAATGTGAGAGCTTTTTGTGTGTGTGTGTGTTTATGTGTGTTTGTGAGTGTGGGCGTGTGACTACCATTCTGTACAAATAATGCCTCTCATTACCAGCCAGCAAATCAAACTTCCAACATGTTATTTTGGCAATTTCTTTTGCGCACATGAACACATTCGCTCACACACTGCCTCTGTGCATGTGGCATGCTTGAGGTTGATGGACTGTGTCTGATGTATTTCCTCCACTGTAACTACTCTATTTGTCTCATGCATGGTTCAGGTTGGCTCCATTGCTGGTGGCGGTCGCTATGACAACCTCGTTGGAATGTTTGCGGGTGACAAGGGACAGAAGGTCCCGTGCGTCGGTGTGTCCATTGGTATCGAGCGCATCTTCTCTATTCTCGAGCGTCGCGCGGAGAACGTAAGTGTGCTTGGGTCACATAGCCGCCGTGCCAGGCTTACTTTTCTCTGGAAAGCTGTCAGAGTGTGCGATGGCCAAAATAGTTCGCTATGGAATATGTGGTCTGTCCTCCCTGGCGAGTTGTCAGATTTACACCTGGCGAGTTGTCAGATTTACACAGTTTGTTGAGGATGTTTCTGTTGTTAAATGGGGAACAATTGGGGCGCATCCTTTCTTGGTGACACTTGTTGGCGTGGTGCGGACTGCACGTGCGCACGCTCTACTTTTGGCCACGCACACACTCACGCCACGCAATCGCCGTCTTCACTACTCTTTCCCGGTGGGCGCAGGACAAAAATGCACGCAGCATTGAGACGGACGTTCTCGTCATCTCAGCGCAAAAGAATATGCTCAAGGAGCGCCTCCGCATTCTCTCTGAGCTGTGGGATGCAAAGATCAAGGTGCGCCCAAACAAACATATAGTGTGCGCTTCTTCTTTCAATGCGACAAACTGTATGCGATGACCACGTGCTTTCAATGCGCAATCAATTATCCTTGTCTGATGTGTGTGGGTGTGTTTCATGTTGTGCCTGTGTATTGTGTGGGTGTTTGGTAATGTTGTTGTGCCATTGGCCGCTATCAATTCCTAATCGCTGTTGTGCTTCTCCGCACATCCGCGCCACCGCCATCATCCGGCAGGCTGAGACCGTGTACAAGGCCAACCCGAAAGCGCTAACGCAATTTCAGTACTGCGAAGAGAACAAAGTGCCTCTTGCAATCATTGTGGGCGAGGGTGAGCTCCAGGCAGGCACCGTGACCATCCGCGACGTCGCCGGGAAGGCTGATGTCGCCGTCCCCCGCGGTGAAATGGTCGCGGAGATCAGGCGCCGCCTCGCTCTCCTCAAACAGTAAACATGAGCGCATCTGATTGTGCGCGTGATTGCAATTTAAATGTATGTGTTTGCACGTGTCAATAGTTTGTGGCTTCATATGCACACGCTCAACCTAACCCACTGCGCTAGAGTGGTGGATGTGTCTGCACTACACACGCTCAACCTCATCCACTGCGGTAGAGTGGTGGATGTGTCTGCACTGGGCGGCGTACGCACGGTCAACCTCATCCACTGCGATGGAGTGGTGGATGTGTCTGCATTGGGCGGCGTACACACGCTCAGTTTCAGTCTCCGCCCTGGAATGAATTTGTCTGCACTGGATGGCGTTTACATCCTCAAATTGCACCGATAAGAGGCGTTCTCGGTGAATCATGTATTCGTCTGCCATTTTGGCTGTGTCTCATTGTCACTGTGTGCGTATGTTATTTCCGTATGCACCATTCCGTTACTTTGGTAGGTGGCACACATGCTCTTTGGTTGGAAGGGCGTCTTATTACAATACGCACCGTCCATCTGATGTGTTCCACTAAGCACAACTGTTCTGCTTTTGTGCATCCGTTGATAGTGTCTGACAGTTCCGGTTATCCGATGCACTGCCATAAGTTGCACACACACACACACGCCATTGCCGACGGCAAAGTAGTGCACAAATCAAACAGTAGCAAACACACGGCGCACAAAAACAGTTTTTTTGTTTCTGTCCTTAGCTGTCATATATATTATTCTGGGCTGTACGCGAGTCGCCACAGTTGCACACGCACGCACGCACAGCATCCTCGCTACTGCAGCACAGCCCTATTTGCCTTCGGTCCAGCCGTCGACAGCGAAAGCGCTTCGTTGGTCGCACGAGAGAGTGCGGCCTTTCCAAATTCGTCGGCGGTCGCCACTTTGTCTGTGACGATAGAGAGTTTAACGCAACGCTAGTGTCAGACGAGTCTGCACACGTAATGCAAACACACGCAGGAGTGAGAATGCGTTTGAACGTCAGGGCACTCACCAAGCTCCTTTGCGTATCCCCAGATGCGCCGCTTGGCCAGTTTGTACAGCTCGATTGCAACGACAAAGAAAAGGAGGTTGCCGGCAATAAGGCCCCACTCTGTGCGGAGGCGACGGACACGAGAGAAAGATTTGCGCGTGGAAGGAGAACAAAGGAAGCAAGGGAGAGTGCGTGCACTCAGTTGTCAGTGGCGGCAAGGCGACAAGGCAATCAATACATTTGGAACTACCGCACAGGCACCGACACCCACCCCACGTGATTGGCGCCTGGTGAAGAATCGACTTGTTCAGATAGGGAATGTACGGCGTCGGAATGGTGGTAACAACG
Organism: Pigoraptor chileana; assembly: GCA_943704495.1. Lineage (NCBI taxonomy): Eukaryota > Filasterea > Ministeriida > Capsasporidae > Pigoraptor > Pigoraptor chileana. The sequence goes on from CALSCR010000454.1 coordinate 9,164, forward strand.
CCAAAGAGCAGCGTCCATGCGAGCACTTTGTTGTCCCTCCACCGCATTCTCAACATCGACTTGCGCTCGTGGCGGCACGCATACGCAAGGATTAGCAGCATGAGCGACAGCTGCACAAACGTCACCGTGCGCCCACGGAACACATTGTCGCACTCGCTGCTGTACTTGTTGTTGCAATCGGCGCCTTCGATGCCGTTGCCGACACCATACACAACCACTGCAAACGATGCCAGAGTGAGGATGCCCATGACGCCCCCGTACATGAGAAAGTCCAAAATAACCTCCTTTGTGAAGAGGCCGACGTTGCGCGCCCGCGGAGGAATGATGAGTATGTCGGGAGACGCCGGCTCCATGCCCAGGCCGAGAGCGGGGGGGCTGGATGTGACCATATTCAGCCTGGTGATGTTTGAGAGAGGGGAGGGTGTTGTTGCACATCAGCAGATTGTAAGATGAAGATGACAAAAAAATGACCACACACCGACTGCACTTCGCAGGCCACTCGGCGGTTCGATTGAGCGTTTGCTGTGGCACATGAAAATGTTGGACGATATATTCAACAGACGAGGAAGATCTCTGGCAACTGCAGGCGGCTCCCGTCACGCAGCATGCACACGCAATCACTCTAATCCCTCTCCGTGCCGCCCACGAGACACAAGCAGCACGGCAGCACAAGTGAGCACCGCTGGCATATCGTGCACGTCTATAGACTCACCACAGAATCTGATCCGAATCAGCCGTGGCGGACGCGGTGACGAGTGTGCCGATCAGCAAATATATAGATATATACAAGTTGGGAGGTCAGTTCGGTCGCCATATTGGTAGAAATACAATTGTATCTATAAAGAAACAAGAAAGGAACATATAACGAGCGGGTCCTGAAATTCATCCACAAAACACATAAACACATACGCACACACAGAACTGCAATGTGTAAAGGTGTGTGTATACATGTAGCACACAAATGAGGGCACGCGACCCGACTCACCTGAATGGGTGACCTACGAGTATTGCACGCATCAACGGCCGCCGATTACAAGACAACCACCGTGACATGTCCAGGAAACGAATTGGGGGTGAGAATGAGTGTGTGTGAGTGTGTGTATGTGAGGTCGGCATCTCTCAAATCGACAACGATTGCCACGTGGCAACGGCAGCAATATGCAGTTCAATGGCGTGCGCTTAAGTCAAACGAGACATGCGCTTAAGTCAAACGAGACAACGTGCACACACACGCACACATCCACGCACACATACACGTCCACACTCACATGGCAAACACTGACAGTCCATCGTGTTGGAATCCAAGCGCGAGAATAAGAAGAACAACCTCGGAGACGTTTCCAGAAAGCAAATGGACGACGAATTTCGCAATGTTAGAGAAGAGACGGCGCCCCTCACCGACAGCTGCAAGTTTAGTGGTCACGTGCCATGGTTGAGATCAAAGTGTGAGCAAATTGTCCGTTCACACAACAGACACTCCCACAACACGCCATGCATACTGTAATGCAGAGAAAATCTGGCACTCGACCGTGGCACGACAAGGGAAGCGCTCGCATCTCTCTGTACTAGTTGGCTTTGAAACATTACGACGACAGTGCAATTTTCGGCATACAGTAATGTGTTGCTGTTGTTTGTTTTATGCGGCGCTCAAAAGCTTACCTTTCAGAATCGTTGCGAAATTGTCTGCAATTCAGTTGGGTGAATGTACACACGACGTAGACGCGTTTGGTAGGGAATGAAAACATATCAGTGGCCATTGCAATGAGATCAATTGCCGACGACAAGCACTCGTGCTTCTAGGGGCGGGGCGGTGACCATGGG